>JASDQU010440089.1:21794-54247 GCA_032191745.1 Picea mariana | reverse complement strand
TTGAGTACACGGTCTGAATGGATGCTATTGGTTCAGTGACTGCTGTAACAGTTCACGCTGGGACCTGATCCAGCTTCAAAGAAATTTCCAATAAAGTTGTTTATAAAAAGCTATGTTCATGATTCCTATATGTAAATAAATAATATACTTAGTTTACAATTTACATTGGTTTTTGGACATATGATATTATTTATGTGAATTTTGTTGGGTTTTAAGTAAAATTTAAAATTTAAAATTGATCAATTTTTTGGGATTTAAGCAAATTATTTTGGTTAGTTGTTTTAATTAGGTAATCTAAATTTACACGAATCATTTTTTTTTGTTGTTAAAAATCTATTTCTGAATGTAGAAATCAACTTTATTGGTACAGTGACTGCTGTAACAGCGTAGGCTGAGACCTAATCCAGCTTCAAAGAAATTTTCAATAAAGTTGTTTCTAAAAAGCTATGTTCATGATGATGATGATGATGATGATGAACGTCCACTAAGATCTAATTGGTCTATCGGACCTTAAGAAGGTAAGTGATTATTTCTCGAAAAGCATTAAGAGAAGCTTTCCAAGATCACCATACTTTTGTTGAGTTAAGAGGTTAGGAAGGTTGGTAGTGTGGTCAATATTTTGAAAATGAGATCTAATATGGGTATAGGCTGGACAATCTAAGATAAAGTGTTTTTCATCTTCAACCTTCTTAGTGTCACAAATGTGACAAACTTTTTCATCCCATGGTCTTTTAGGAATTGACCAAAGCTCAGTTTCACTATGGAGCTCATGAGAATTTGTTATGATCTTAGCAATGCTTTTTTTTTCTTTACACTTGGTAAAACACATAGATAATTTTGATCTTCTAGATTAGGGTTGATCACATCTTTATAATACCTTAATTTTCTTTTTTCCTCTAACTCTTTATCACCACATTTTTTTCTTAAATTTTGATTTGACGTTTTTTTTAATAGTATCTTTATTCTGCAAAATGGTTTCTTCCATGATTCCCCAATAGTTTAGCTAAGACCAGGTGTCTTTATGCCGTCCTCGCTTGAGTCGATGGTGGTTATGACTTGATTTTGAAGCAATTTTAGGTAGCCTCTTGTCTTCCATGTTGTTTAACTTGTTCTTATACATTAGGTATCTAGTCATAGTCATGCTCTCAAGGAGGGAAAAACTTGATTCTATGAGGAGGATGAAATAAGACGTATTTCCTTTAATTTTAAGATTACAGATTATAAAAATCTTTTGTATTTGCTCTATCTTTCTTATATGTAAATAAATAATATACATAATTTACAATTTACATTTGTTTTTAGAAATATGATATTATTTATGTTGAAATTTTGCAATTTACATTTGTTTTTGAAAATATGATATTATTTATGTTGAAATTTTGTTGCGCTTGAAGTAAAATTAAAAATTAAATTGTTTATAAAAAACTATGTTCATGATTCTTATATACAAATAATATACTTAGTTTACAATTTACATTGGTTTTTGGATATATGATATTATCTTTGTTGAAATTTTGTTGGGCTTGAATTAAAATTAAAAATTAAGTTGTTTATAAAAAAATATTTTGATGATTCTTATATATAAATAATATACTTAGTTTACAATTTACATTGGTTTTGAACCTAGGATATTATTTCTGTTGAAACTTTGTTGGGCTTGAAGTAAAATTTAAAATTGATCATCTCCTTGGAATTTAAGGAAATATGTTAAGGTTGAAAATTCAAGGATATCAAATAGCAGTTTAAAAATCATTAATTTATTTTAAATGATGTGGAAGAATATTTGTTAGTCAACTTGTATTGTTAGGTAACAAACAATAATGATTGTTTTTAACAATTTAAAAAACATTAATTTATTTTAAATGATGTGGAAAAATGTTGATTAATCAACTTGCATTTTGTGATAATAACCAATAATGATTATTTTTAACAATTTTAAAATAATCAATAATGATTATTTTTAACAATTTAAAAATCATTGATTTATTTTAAATGATATGGAAGAGTCTTGATTAGTCAACTTGCATTTTCCCTTAACAATCAATAAAGATTTTTTTATTATAAAAAAAAATTAAGACAATTTTTACCACTTCAAATTAAAAAAATAATATATCTCATTATCATAATTTTTTATTGAGATATTCATTAAAATTTATACTTTAATAGGACTAAAATGCCTTTCTTCGTGGCCATTCCTTCCTCTATATTTTAGGTTGAAGACGTTATATAATGTTATATGCATGTGGCCTCCTCTGAGGAGATTTCATTATTGCATGCAACTTGTAGAATTTTTTAAAAATTCACTTTTTTTTTGTTATCTTCCCAAATTATGGACTAATTAATGTTACTGATCACGTTCTGTGGGTTACTCTTATCTTGATTGTGTATTTAGATCATCAGAGGTATACGCAGTGTGTGCGTTTGATTGCTGAACACACAATCGATTTTAAGTTCATGGCATTTTGAGCTGAGGCCTTTGTTGCGTGTAATCATTTCACTTTCACTGTAGGGTGCATTATATGGCTGGTAAAAATTTGTAAATGGGAATAATTGGCTTCTTCCCCTTGTTTAAATTTCTTTATTTATTTTGGAGCTGGTTATTTAAGAGATTTTAAAGCCATATGAGTTAATTGATGGTGATTAGAAGTAATGTTTGGTTGATGTTAATTATTGGTATGGTTATTTATAGAGAAGTTTAAATTTTTAGATTTGGATTCATCATTATCAGAATTAGGTTATATATTTTTTAATTAAATTGTATTTTTTTATTGTTGAAATTGTATTTTTGAATACTTTTTAATTGATTGCAATTTTTCATTGTTTGAATGTATAAATAGATTTAGTGTTGTCCACAAACCTTATTGCACCTCAATTCTGGATCTCAACAATTAACATTCGCTATTCCAGCAATTTTTCAAAAAATTTAGCAAAATTTTGAGCAAAAATGGTGAGAAAAATATGACAAAAGAATCCAAATCATGTTTAGACCACTTTGTTGTTCACTTTGCCTACTTAAGCATTATATATTTTTAATTTGTTTTAGTGTTCACTTCTAAACATTTTAAATAAGTTAATTCATTTTTATGTTTGATTAGACTTTGTTGATCATTGCATATCCTATCCTCATATACAACTCTCTGTCTTTTTATTTATCTATCTATATACATATGGAGGTGGGGTTGATTGTCCAAAAACTAAGAAAACAAGTTATGGATAAGGAGATTATACATGGACAGATGAACACATAATCTAAGAAAACAAGTTATGGATAAGGAGATTATACATGGACAATGAACACATAATCTAAGAAAATAAGTTATTGATAAGGAGATTATACATGGACAGATGAACACATAATCCAAAGATGATTGCAACTCAATGTTGCCATATCTCCAAAGGCAAAGTGCTAAGAAAAAAAGTTATGAATAAGGAGATTTATGCATGGACAAATGACCAGATAATCCAAAGATTATTGTAACTCAATGCTACCACATCCCCAAAGGCAAAGTGATAAAAAAGGCTTAAGAGCTACAACTATGAGTTCCAAAATATTGATAGACTTACATTTGTAGATTGTAAAGGATTAATTACACAACACCCCAGGGTTGTAGATATATAAAATCATTGACACATCAACTTGTAGAGTTTCATACAAACAACATTCACTAATAGAATGGAGAGTTTTTGTAATGTACTTAACCAATATTAACTTGCAAAATATAACTCTTGTATTAAATCCCTAAAAGAGTGAGAAATGTTCATGGGCCTCTTCAAGGGGGAAACCTCTTGGGTGTGGATCTCAAAATACCATAACACCTCTTCACAAAATATTACATAGCCTTATAACTCTATAAATACTTTATTAAGAGTAAAAGTCTAACTACTTGTGGTCCCATCATTAATTAGCACCAACTACCTAGTGGACCTTATTTAATAAAGATGACCCATTTGCATTAAGTAAATACCATTAACTATCTAATGGAACTTATTTAAACAAGGTGACCTCATACATTAATTGACCAACTCCAAAGTAGGGGGGTTATGGTAGGACCCTAACATGCCCTCCTCCTTTGAAATAAATGTTGTTCTTTAGGACAGAGATGTGGAAACTACTATATAATCATTGTTGGTTCCCAACTAGCATATTCGGGCTGCATATCTTTCCACTAAAATATAACTTCTCATATCATGTGTTGGCATAGTTGATGCTCCAAGTGGCCAATACTATTTCAGGCTATAGCTAAATGAAACCTTCTTCATCAAGTATCGGAAGGTTGGTTTGAACTTCGTAGTTGGACACTACTACCTTTTTCAAACAGGACACATGCAACATTGAATGGAGTTTGGATTGGGCTAGAAGAGATAATTTGTAGGCTACAAGTCTAATGCACTAGAGAATTTCATAAGGTGATAGAACTTTGGTGCAAGATTTTAATGGCCTTTGTATTTGAGATAGGTATGTTTATAGGGTAAAGATGAAGAAACACATGATCCCCTTCAAAAAAATAATGCTTAGAGCAATGCTACTCAACCTATTTCTTCATTGTAACACACCCAACCCCCTAATCCCCTTTAGGCTAGTGGGATGTACAAAAATTCTCTTTTCTTAACCATCAATCTAATCATGATTCCATGATCAAGAATCGATTATGTTCCTCAACAACTATCCGACAAGTTTAATTATGCTCAAAATCGATCTTTGGTTACAATGTTATGGCCTCCTAAATATTTTAAGACATTCGACATGATGATGTCATCCTATCCACATGGTAGCCACATGGACCACTTCCCATGTCCAGCTAATGTGGATCCGATACTAAATCCTTCGGTGCAGACCTGCGAGCTTTCAAAGCCCACAAGGCTATCAAAATTATTCTTCACAAGAATATCTTTCGCGGGATGTCCTATATACAACTAAATGGTTTCTCTCGTGGCCCATTCCCCACAACACTAGTGGTGGGTCTCGTTCAGGATTTTCCATACGGGATGCCAACTTCACGCTTCGACAAGTCCTTCCAAAAGTCATGTCCTGCAAAACTGCAGTCGGTCTTAATCTCGCAATATGGCAACATGGCTTCACACCAAAACTTCTTGCAACCCACAACTTGCGAGGCTTGTAGCCTCATGCCACTGGGTCCTTTGAGTGAATGCATACAAAAATCCTCATGCATGCCACAACCCACAATGATGTACTCACGTGACAGATCGGATGGTCCAAATCGACTATAATCAATGGTTCATTGATCAAGGTGGACATCAGTGGCTGCCAACCTATTCCACTAGCTCAAATTACAATTTCCATAAAATACAAATGCTAGAATGAATGGAATGTGTACTTGGCTAGAACTTTTCGACGGGGTAATGAATGCCCCAAACAGAGATCGTATGAAAAATTTATGCCCTCGAGAAGTTGACGTATCAACTACCCCCATCGAGGCCCATAAACATTTTGGCATTTCATCTTTTGGGGTTAGGGTTTTAGATGTTTAGGGTTTTCTCATTTATGTTTTATGTTAAAAAGGCCTTTGGAGCTTCATTGTAATCATCATATTGCAAATGCATTTAGCCATCCTATCTCTTCTCATAGATAAGCTACCACCATTCTACCGATTTCATTTCACTCTGTAGTTTCTTTTACAGTCTCTGCATATTTTATTCTTTAATAGAAATTGAGTATTAGTGTATCTTTGTGTTTCTATCATATTTCTATCTTTCATTTCATTCCCTCATAAATCTTGATTAGTGGTATCAGAGTGGTCATCTCTTTATCTATTTCTCTATGGATGTCCCCAACAAGGTTAGGGTATAAGCCATTAGGACTCGAACCGGTCGATCCTTTGGAAGATTGTCCTCACCGACCCCGGTGACCACCCCTGGCAATGCAAAAGATAGATGAGGGAGCAGGAGATCCTATTAAGATGTTTCTTGTGGAAGTCCTTGCGCAACATAGGAACGAGATGATGGATAATTTTTCTCAGATCCTTTGGAGAATCTCGACAACAACAAATGCATCTTCATCAAATGACCACTTTGGAGGCACTGCCCCCTTCAAGGTACAAGTTAATTTTGATATTCCCTTATTTGAAGGTTAGATAGATGCAAATGATTTGGAAAAGTGGTTAAATCTACTAGAAGGTTATTTATATTTCCACCATTTTTTCAATAAGGAAAAGATCACATTTGTGCTCCTTAAGGTTGTCCCCCATGTCAAACATTGGTGGGAGACCTATTGTGAGAAAAAATCCAAAGAGGAGTCTGGAATATTTGGAGTCGAGCCCACTTGGAACTCTTTTATGGATGTCGTCAAGGAACAATATTACCATGTTGGAAACTATGATGACCAGTACACAAGATGGATCACATTGCATCAGGAGAGGGACCAAATAGTGTTAGAGTTCACAAATACCTTCCATACCTTGCACACCAAGTTGGGTATCAGATACTATGAGCGACATATGGTTATAAAATACCGTAGGGATCTACATATGTACATCCAAACAAAAATGGATTTTTTGTACATCTCATCGTTGGGAGCCACTTATCGATATACTGTCAAAATCGATAAAAATTTTAAGCAGAGGAATAAGTGGGAGTTTGGATGTGTGAATGCATCACAATAGAAGTCGGGCAAAGGCATTTGTAACAAATAGAACAAAGGAAAAATAAAGGATGGAAAATCTCAAGAAAATCAATCTAAGATGAAAACAAAGAAGGGTAATGGGAAGACAAAGAAAGACACTAGGAAGTGGTGTGAGCTCCATAAAATCCCCTGGCACAACACCAATGAATGTCACTCGAATAAGTCATTGGTGGTTGAGCTGAAAGTCTCAAATTCAAATCCAGGATCCTACTCTGATTCAGAGCCAAACAAGGGGGAAAATATCATTGATGTACAACCCAGTGCCATAGTCTCTACCACCAAGATCTAGCCAAACAAACGAGAAGAGTTGGAGGAAGGTGAGTTCCTTTTTCAATCGAAGATGTGGGTGAAGGGTGCTCTGCTACATTTTGTTGTCAATAGTGGAAGCCAAAAGAACCTCATATCAACAGAGGTATTCAAGCGGCTAGAGTTTCTGACAACACCACATTTGCAACAGCTCAACATCAAGTGGCTCATTCAAGGAAGAGATCTCTGCATCAGCCAATAGTGTCATATACCCTCTCCCATCAAGCCCTTCAAGGATGAGGTATTGTATGATGTTGCCCTAATTGAAGTTTGTGATGTTCTTTTAGGTCATCCATATATGTAGAAATGCCATGTTGTATATGAGTCTAGACCTTGTAGTGTCATTGTTACTATGGGAAAAAAATTGTACAGGATACCAAAGGTAGCGCCACCTACCACAATTTCTTTGGTATTAGGTAAGCAGTGTAGGGAGGTCATGTCCTAGATAGGGAAAATTTCCCTATTCATGATTTTCTCTCAAAGTGAACAAAAGGTCATGTAAACATCCATGGCCTCCACATAAGGCTCCTCTATGCAACATAAGAAGGTGGAAAAATTTGTGGAAGAATACAGGGACATCTTCACCTCACCCACCAGGGTGCCTCTGCACTGTTAGGTCAAGTATTCAATTGAGATAACCCTTGGAACACCTTTACCTATTGGGATAGTGTATCGATGATCTCTCCTAGAAAATGAGGAAATCAAGATAAAAATTCAAGAGATTTTCCAAAAAGGGAACATCCAACCAAGCTCATCACCTGTGAAAGTCCAATCATGCTTGTACATAAGAAATATGGTATTTCTTGAGTTTGTATTGATTACATATCTTTGAAAAAAATCATAGTAAGGAACCGGTACCCAATTCCCCAAATCAACAACCTTCTCGACCAACTCAAGGGGGACAAGTACTTTAGTAAAATTGATATAAAGTTCGACTACCACTAGGTCCCCATAGAACAAATTGATGTATGGAATACACTTTCAAGTCTAAAGAAATTCTTTTCGAGTGGTTGGTCATGCCCTTTGGCTTGAAAAATTCCCCAACAAATTTCATGAAGTTTATGGACGACACCTTGCATCCATTCATCAATTCCTCTGTAGTTATATATCTGGCTAAGATCCTAGTCTTCAACAAGAGTTGGGAAAAACACTTGAGCACATTCAACAGGTCCTCCGCACTCTGCAACAACACAAGTTATATGTTAACTTAGATAAATGATCCTTTGGCATGAACATGGTCCAATAACTCAGATACATTATAGATGATCATGTTGTGCATGTTGATCCAGCCAAGATCCAAGTCATTCATGATTGGCCAACATCGACAACACTAACTAGGCTTCAAAGATTCTTAGGCCTTTCCAACTTCTATTGTAGATTCCTATTGGGGTTCTCCCATATCACATGGGATCTCATCCAAGTGATTCAAATTTATGTAGGAACGCAAAAGATTACACAAATAACCGTAAATACAAGGATGCAACAGAGATAACACCATTTCATTAATATCAAAGAACTGAAATTTGTTTACAGATATAATGGAAATAAACTAGCTAGGGCATTGGTAGCTTATCTCTGAGAAGAGATGTAGCGGCTACATGCCTCTTAAATTTGTGTGAAAATGAGGCTCGATGGCCTATACATTATTGATAAACAATGGAAAACCCTAAACATCCAAAAACCTAACCCTAGGATATGAAACACCAGAATATGGGCCCCGTTGGGGTAAATTGGTACATCAATGTTTCGGGGTTGTAACTTTGGCATACTATCTCTATTTGACACATATGATACATCGCTAGAAATATCTATCCGAGGAATAAAACTGCTCATAGGAAGTATCTAGTTTTGGAATAAATTCATATTCATCGGAGGTTGATGCCCAAAAAACGTCGTTTAGGGCCTCAAAATGGCTCCGGATGTTCAAGACCCGAAAAACCGCCAAAAATTGTAAATTGTGCTACAATTAAGGAAAATGAAAAACTAAAAGAAACAATGGTTGGGGTCCAAGTGGAATAGGCAAGTGGCCACCAATATCCACCTAGATCATTCCTACCCCCTTAGGAATCAATGGTCCCCATTGCATTGAGTTCCTCCATGAGATGAGGAAACTTCTATTGAACTTGGTTGCTGGTGAGCCACTTTCCCTAGTGAAGGAGTTGGCCTGCTTTAACAACTTGATATAATTGGATCCTATGCTGGCGGGTGTTCTTGATCTGTGTGTCCGTAATCCGATCATTTTTGGCTTGTTCCATGTAGTCTGGGTTTAACTCTGTTGGTGTGAGTTGTTCTTCCATGCCGGATGTGTCCAGGAGAGGTGGAAAGTAGGGCAGAAGGTATTCCACATTGAACACTAGGAATACTGATATCTAAGGCATTGTCCCCTATAGCCTTGGTGATGGTGTATGGCCATATCGGAGCGGGTGAAGCTTGTGGAGGGGTCCAACGAGTCCCTCCTTCTACAAATGTAGCCACACTTTGTCTTCCACTTGGAAGTTGTGTTGCACCCTATGTTGATCATGTCGTTTCTTTTACTTAGCATTCACTCTATCCAATATGTCATGAACCTGTTGGTGAATGTGCTGAATGCGCTCAATGAATTTTTTCACCTTGGCAACTTCAGACTGGACATGAGCCGAATCATCCTGAGTAGCTGCAAATGGGATGGCTATCTCAATGGGACATAGTGGCTAGAATCCCAAGCCCACCTGAAAGGGTTTGTGGTCGGTTGAGTTGTGGAGGGCCCGGTTACATCTATGTTATACATAGGGTAGGATTTCATCCCATGTGCATGGATTCTTTGAGTTTTACATGTGCAAAATGTGTACGATCATCCTGTTGATGACCTCTGTCTGGCCATCAGTTTGGGGATGGAAAGATGTGGACTTGGTGAGCTTGGTGTCCAACATTGACCAGACGTTGGACCAAAATGTACTGAGGAACCTGCTATCCCGATCTGAGATGATAGACTGCGAGATCCCAAAGTGTACCCACACTCGTTCAAAGAAGATTTTCGTAGTGGCTTATGTTGTGATATTCTTCTTGCAGGTCGCCATAATGGCCATCTTCGAGAATCTGTCGGCGACCACAAAAACACAGTTGTTTCCATGCTTAGTAGAAAAAAGGCCTGACATGTAATCCATGGAGATGGATTCCCAAGTTTGACTAGGGGTAGGCAACAGAGTATAGAGGCCTTGCTTCTTTATGGTCGGTTTGGAAATGGCGCAGGAAGTGCAGTATCTGATGTACTTCCCAACATCGTGTCAAAGGTTTGGCCAATAGAAATACTTCTGCAGTATTTCCACTATTTTCTCAACCCCGAAATGCCCAGAGACTAGACTGTAGTGTGCTTCCCAAATCATCTTGGCATGCTTGCTTGAAGGAATACAAAGGTGTCCCAGGTGACATAGTAGTGCATCCTGGAGGTGAAAATTTGGAACTTGGTTACCCTCCAAGAGCATCTTGTATGTGTGGTCGAATTTTGGATTGCTCTTGTAGAGAAGCATCCAATCAAAAGTCTCGCGCCCACAAGAGTTGAGAACAGTGGTTATCAACTGAGGCAGTATGCAACATTATTGGTGCTTCCCTTCTTGTACTTGATGTTCAAATTAAATTGTTGCAGATATGTGGACCACTTTTGATGGCAATTTTTCTGCAACTTCCCTTGTGTTTGTATGAACTGCAAGGGTCGGTGGTCTGTGTGGATGATCATTTCCTTCACCAAAATGTAATGCTTCCATTGTCGACAAGCCTGCATAATGGAATACATCTCTTTGTCTTAAGTGGGATACTTTCAGACAATGTCTCACTGTGATATGTCATTGGATGCCTCTGTTGAGTAAGAACTTCCCCAATAACATAGTCAGAGGCATCTATCTCGATCTCAAATGGTTTTTGCAAGTCTTGTAATATGATCATTGGGGCACAACAAAGACGATGTTTCAATTCTACGAATTCCTTTTGTTGATATTCCAACCAAAAGAGTTTTTCTTTCTCTCCTCCCTTGGTGAATTAACTCAAAGGCCAAGTGATATGAGAGAATCCCAACACGAACCTGCGGTATAAATTAGCAAGACCCAGAAAGCTATGAAGCTTTGTTAGAGTGGTTGGGGCTGGCCAATCCCAAATGAATTGGATCTTGGTTGGATCCACATGCACCCTACTCTCATCAATAATGTATCCCAGATACTGAACCTGACTCATGCCAAAAGTGCACTTCTCCAAATTGGTACACAACTTGTGTTTCCGAAATGTTTGGAGGAACTGCCGGATGTGGTAGAGGTTCTCTTCCCAAGTCTGGTTGAAGATCAAGATGTCATCCAAGTACACTACTACAAATGAATTAATGAATGGCCACAAGATTTTGTCCATCAGCCTTATGAAGGTTGCGGGATAATTCGACAACCCAAAAGGCATGACCAACCATTCAAAAATTCCCTCCTTGGATTTGAAGGCAATATTCCACACATCGGACGATTCGATTGGTACCTAGTGATACCCGGACTTCAATTCGATCTTACTAAAATATTTCTCCCCTTTGAGTTGGTTGAGAAGGTCATCAATCTGTGGGATTAGGTACCTATTCTGGACAGTGATCTCGTTCAACGCCTGATAGTCAGTACAGAGTCTCCAAGTCCCATCCTTCTTCTACACTGACATGATCGGGCTCCCATAGGGATATGAACTTGGCCAGATGTGACCTTTCTGCAGCAACTCCTGAATATGCCTCTTTATTTCATCGTTCTCCAGAACAGAGCATCGATAGATCGGTCCATTGGGCAGTGACGCACATGGGGTTAGATCGATGGGGTGCTTGACCTAACAGTGTAGAGGCACCCCTGTGGGTGAGGTGAATATGTCCCGGTACTTCTCCACGACCTTGTCCATTTATTTTTGTCATGCTAAGGAGCCTTGTCTAGAGGTTGTGGCCATAGTCTTCCTTTTTCCCTAAGGGAGGATCATTAGGAAAACAAATTTTATGGTTTTCAAAATGAGCTTACTGCATTGTTTTTCAATAACCAAAGAGATAGCAACCGATGTTGGTACCTCTGGTATCATGTAAAACCTATTTCCCAAAGTAACAATAACAACGCGAGGTCGAGACTCATACACATCATCTCACTTCCACAAGTATGGTTGGCCTAATAATACATCACAAACATCAAGAGGATAAATGTCACATAATAAATCATCGGTGAAGGGATTGATGTTGTAGGGAAAGCAACACTTCTGGCTGACGTGGAGATCTCGTCCTTGGTGAATCCACCTGATGGTGTATGACTGTGGGTGTGTTGTGGTTAGAAATCCCAACCACTTCACGACCTCTGCTGAAATGAGGTTCTTTTGTCTCCCACTGTCGACAATGAAATATAGCGGGGAACCCTTTACCCGCATCTGGGAGTGGAAGAGATGCTCCTCCTCCTCTGGATCTTCCGGTTCTTCATTTTGGATATTTGAGGTGGAAATGGTGGCATTGGGATCTGCATCGATAATATTCTTCGCTCTGTCATTTCCCTTCTTGGGTTCTGATTCAGTGTCGGAGCATGCATCTAAGTCATAAGCCTTCATCTCGGCCACAAGTGACTGCTTGGCCCGACACTCACTTGTGTTGTGGGTGGAGCTCTTATGGAACTCACACCACTTTCCCATGTCCTTCTTCAGCTTCACGATGTTGTTCTTTTCTTGTGGATTTGGAAGGTTGTCTTGAGCCACCATGCCTTGTATTTTTCCTTTGTTCTATGGTTTGGGGGCACCTTTCGCTTTCTTTTGATTCACATATCCAAAGTCTTTCTTCTTCTATTTGAATTTCTGCTCAATCTTGGCAGCATAACGGTATGCCATACCAAGCGAGGAGATGTCAAGTAAATCCATTTCCTCCTGAATGTATCTGTGTAGACAATTGTGGTACTTCTGCACCAAATGTTTCTCTAAGTCTTTGATATCCAACTTTGTGTGCAAGGTATGGAACAGATTAGTCAGCTCATGCACATCTTGATCCCTTTGTTGCCGCAGCATAGTCCATTGTATGTACTTGTCCTCATAGATCCCCACGGGATAATATTGTTCCTTGATGGCATCTCAGAAATAATTTCAAGTGGGTACAGCCAAGAACAAAGAGGGTTACTTCTCGTCCTTTTTCTCATAGTAGGTTTCCCACCAGTCCTTGACATGGGAGGTGACTTTGAGCAATGAAAAAACAATATTCTCTCGGTCGAAAAAGTCATGAACTAAGAAATATCCTTCTAATAGATTCAACCATCTATCTACAACATTTGAATATATTCGTCCATCAAATATGGGAATGTCAAAGTTTACTTGTACCTTAAAAGGGGTTGCGCCTCCAGAGTGGCTGCTGGATGCAGATGTGCCGTCAGTGGGTAGTTGTTGAAGGATCTCGATGAAGTTATCCATCATTGCGTTCCTTTGTATCTCAAGGGCCTCCTCGAGAAATATTTTTATAGGATCTCCTGCTCCCTTGTCTTTCTTTTTGTCCTCCATGGGCGGTCTTTAGGGTTTGCGAGGCTGATCTTGTGAAGGTTCAACCAGATTGAGCCCTAACTCCTTATACCCCGACCTCATTGAGGACATGCAAAGAAGGATAGAGAAAGAGAAGATCGCTTTGATACCACTGATCTGAATTTATGTAGGAATGCAACAGAATACAAAAATAACCATAAATACAAGGATGCAACAGAAACAACACTTCATTTCATTAATATCAAAGAATTGAAACTTGTTTACAGATAGAATGGAAATAAACTAGCTAGGGCATTGGTAGCTTATCTCTGAGAAGAGATGTGGCAGCTACAGGCCTTTGAAATCTGTGTGAAAATGAGGCTCTAAGGCCTATACATTATTGAGAAACAATGGACAACCCTAAACATCCAAAAACCTAACCGTAGGAGATGAAACACCAAAATATGGGCCCCGACGGGGTAAATTGGTACATCAATTTACCGGGGTCGTAACTCTAGCATACTATCTCCGTTTGACACATATGATACATCGTTAGAAATATTTATCTGAGGAATACAACTATAGACAGTGGATATTAAGATTTATAACAAATTCATATTCATTGGAGGTTGATTCCCAAAAAATGTCGTTTAGGGCCTCAAAACAGCTTCAAAAGTTTAGGACCCGAAAAAGACCAAAAATAGTTAATTGTGCTACAATTAAGGAAACTGAAAAACTCAAAAAAACATTGGTGGGGGTCTAAGTGGAATAGGTAGGTGGCCACCAATATCCACTTGGATCACCAAGTGACCAAGGGTGGTTGCAAAGACAAATTTTTGTGGGGGTATATCACAACAAAAATTCTTTGACTATATGAAACAACGCTTATGCTCATCCCCGATGCTTGCCTTACCTAATTTGCAACAACCATTTGAGATTGAGACAGATGGTTTTAATTATGTTGTTGGTGTTTTTCTCACTCAGCACAACCATTTTATGGCCTATCACAGTGAGACACTCTCATATGTCGTCCATAAGTATCCCACCTATGACAAAGAAAGTTATTCCATCATACAAGCCTATCACCAAAGGAAGCATTACATTCTAGGGAAGGAGACCATCATTCATATAAATCACAAGACTCTGTAGTTCATGCATACAAATGTAAAATTGTAGAATCACTGCAATCAAAAGGGGTCCACATACTTGTAGCAATTTCACCTCAAAATTAATTATAAGAAAGGGATCACCAATCGCATTGCTAACTACCTCAGATGACCTCTAGTTGTATAACTAACCGCAATGCTCGACTCTTGCAAGCATGATACCTCTGGGTGGTCCCAACTCTATAAGAGTGACACAAACCCCCAGCACCTCCTAGGGCTCGTGCGACCTCCCAGTCAAGGATCGTTCACAATAGGGAGCTGAATCAAGTCTTCGAGCTCCTACTGAGCCCTCAAATTCCTTCTCCACAAGCCTTTTCCCCTTACCCTTCACATAAAATTTAAGTTCACGAGGGTCTATTTTCCCACACGGAGAAATCCAGGTGACCTCGGGCCAAGTCCATGGGCTAATACCCTTGAATGACGGGGACTATGGCACCTCAGAACTCCAGGCTTCGGGATTTCCAACAATAACATGTGATGTTCCTCCTGAACGTCCAACACGTGAATGGTTTAACAGTCAAAAGAATCAATCGTTCTCATTGCTTTTCACAACCGATGGTACATAGGGGTTTCGGGACTCCAGAATCCAAGAGTCCTGACCCAACAACTATGCAAATCAATCGAACACCAAATAGGCAAACCTATGAATTCGTAGATCCAATGGTTGTCATCCGCTTTCAATGGATGGTCTATATTTAATCTGCGCTCCGGGCTTCAAAGCCTTCCACAACTCAACTTGTACTTCCTCCCAAATCTGCGAACTATGAATATATGGGAGGTTCAATCAACGGTCTATGTGTTCTTGCAAATAGACGGTCGATATGGGCTCCGACCTTCTGGAATTATTGACCCAAGAAAACTCACACTCAATTTCCTGGAATTCTTTGGAATCTGAGATCTGTTGACACGTGGGTATTTTTTTCCAATAGTTAGGATCTGTTCTAAGCTTCAGAACTTTGGGAATTCCACGCATCTCTGCAACTACACTTCAACTCTATCGGATAACCGGACTTCTGAATTCTGTTGGATCTGTGGACACGTGTCTTCACTGATAGATGGTCCATATATTCTCTAGATCCCGTGACTTTGGAAAATCCGTCTCCTCCACAACACTTACTCAAAAACCTCCTAATACATGAAGTTTGAAAGACTTCAAGGGTTAACACCCATGGTACTTTCCCAAATATGATGGCTAGGACAAGTCTAACTCCTCCTTGGTTGGATCTTGTCTGCTCAAACTTGAAATTGAAAGAGGTATTTCCTCCAAATAATTATAGTCATTATTTCTATGATTCTTTA
The DNA here is from genome assembly GCA_032191745.1 of Picea mariana. Lineage (NCBI taxonomy): Eukaryota > Viridiplantae > Streptophyta > Pinopsida > Pinales > Pinaceae > Picea > Picea mariana. Next base: position 38,380 of record JASDQU010440089.1, on the reverse strand, counting down.
ACACTCGAATTGATTCATACTTTCGGCGCACACCTTGGGTTTCATTGAAAACTCGAAACTTGAAGATTTTTAGGAAAACTCCTATTGTGAAATCCTTGCGCTTGTCTTCTTTGAGACTCTTTCAACACTTGGCTAAGTGTTAACCCTCTACACACCTTGCAAAGGTATTTTCGAGATTTTATACTCCACTGAGTATATGTGCACTCCTTTCACTGACTCTTCACAGTTTCATGTTATCTCTCCTGAGCTACTGAGTCTAAAAATGACTCTACCTTCGCACTCCTTGCGTGGATACTATGCACTCCTTGCACTAGTGCTTCAGAAGAGAAATAATTGAAACTTACATAAAATTACATTTTCATTCACTTAACCATGAAATGCACACACAGGCATATAAAAAACAGAAAAAAGAAATCATAACATTACCCAATTAACTCATGGATATGCAATCTTAGAATTTGAGAGTAATCCTCCTGTATTATATTCCTTTAGAAAATCATTTACGAATTTCTCAATAAAAACTCTCTACATTAGCTCTCAGCAAATTAACAAATAGACTTCAACATAATCTAATTACAATATTCTTCAACAACCCATTTGGGCATAGAGTACATACATTTATACACGGAGGGGCTTCTTGATCCTTCATCCTAACTACGATAGTGCTTTTACTTCATAATAAAGCATTCTACCACTAAGGATTATTACAATAAATGACATTTACAACCTAGATATGAGTCGATGCTCAATATATGTACAATCCTATAGCTTATTAAAGAAATTACAATCTCCTACCATCTCATACAATGGATCTTGCCTCAAAACTTTAAAAACTCATTAATTATAATGCTTTCAAAATAGTAAATGACATGCTCCCCGTGGGATCCAATTTTTTTTGAATGTGCACGTTGGATGTTGAGTTGTCCTCCACTTTCCTCATTGAACATTGATGACGATGATTCTACATCATACTCATCTAGATAAAAAGATTCATGGAATCTTGTCCATGAACTTCTGCATTTTCTTTCCATGCTTATGGATATCAGCCTCATTTATCCAACTGGCATCTTTTGTTGGTTTATTTTTCCACTTGACCATATACTCATAATAAATATTTCTTTTGGTATTCTTAGCAATCCTCTGATCTATAATCTTCCTCATATATGGCTTCTTTGATATGGGAATCTGCTTCTTTCACTGAATATTCACTTGATCATCTGTCTCTTTTGTATCATTCATCTAGTAAGTGTACGGGTCTACTACATTGAATATTGGATATATTCCAATGTCCTCTAGCAACTAAATCTCATAGGCATTTGCAACAAATTTTCTGAGGATCTTACATGGTCCTATCTTCTTCATCTTCAGCTGGTTATATTTCCCTTTGGGAAATATTTCATTTCTCAGATGTGCTAAAACCTGATCTCCAATTTCAAAATGTACTTCTCTTCTTCTCTAGTCTACTCTGCTTTTATATTTCTGGTTGCTTTTTTGTAGTTGTCCCTTGATCTGATCATGCAACTTCTGCATCTTAGCAACAAAGTCCTCTGCTCCTATGCTCCATAACTCATCTCATCCCAAACCTCTCAACTTCAAAATTCCTCTTGGATGCATCCCATATACTATCTAGAATGGGATCTTACCAGTGCTTCTATTCGGTGATTGATTATACACAAACTTTGCTTAGGGTAGGATTTCATCCCACTGGCTATTGTGTTCAGTGACTAAACTCCTTAGAAGGTTCCCTAAACTTTGATTCACCACCTCAATTTGTCCATTCATCTGAGGATGATATGTTGAACTAAAATACAAACTTTTCCCCAACTTCTTCCACAAAGTCCTCCAAAATTGCCCTACAAATTTAGTTTCTCTGTTTGAACCTATGCTCCTCGACAATCCATGTAATCTCAAAATTTCCTTAAAAAAAAAAAATTCTATGTGAGTAGCATTCTTGGTTTTGTGACACGGAATGAAATATGCCATCTTCAAAAATCTATCAACCACTGCGAAGAATGAATCATTTCCTCTCTGAGTTCTTGGAAATCCTAGAACAAAGTCCATACTTATAGCATCCCATGGCCTGTCTGGAATACGAAATGGTTGATACAATCCAATGTTCTGTTGCTTTGCTTTGGCATACTGGAAGATTTTACAATTGTCCATGAATTTATTTACACTAGACCTCAAGCCTGGACAATAATATGAAGAACTTAATTGTGCATATGTTTTATCATGGCCAAACTGTCCAACCAAACCTCCACTATGTTTTTCCTTCAATAAGTTATCCCTCATTGAGCACTTCAGTATACACAACTGGATTCCTTTGAACAAAAGTACACCTTGGATCATATACTCCATCCATTGGTTTCTGTCCCTCAACAAAGGGTTCTCACATGCTTCATAAGCTTCCTTGAAATATGGATCTTCCTGATACATCTCCTTGAGGTGTTCAAATCCTAAGGTCTCCACTTCGAATTCATGCAAGATCAAACATATCCTTCTCAAAGCATCTGCAACTTTGTTAGTGCTTCCACTAATGTGCTTAGTAAAAAAAGTCAAATTCTGCATGAATTCTACCCATTTGGCATGTCTTTGGTTCAACTTCTCTTGTCTGGTTATAAACTGCAAATCCTGATTGTCAGTATATAAAACAAACTCTTTCGGAATAAGATAATGCCTCCATTTTTTCAAGGCTTGTATTACAACATAAAATTCCTTATCATATGTGGAATACTTCCTGTTAACATCATTCAGGTTCTCACTGAAATAAGCAGCATGCTTATTGTCTTGACTCAAAACTGCACTAATGGCTACTCCACTAGCATCACATTTAACTTGAAAAGTTTTCGTAAAATATGGCAGAACTAAAATAGGTCGTTCTGTTATCTTGGCCTTTAACACTCTAAATCCTTTTTCAGTTTCTTCTATCCAATTGGAAGACTTATGTTGCTTGTTTATGGTGTTCAATATAGGTGCACAAATTCTACTGAAATTACTGATGAAGTTCCTGTAAAAACTTTCCAACCCATGAAAACTTCTTACTTCGAATACACTTCTTGGAGAAGGACAATCTCTTATTTCCCTCACCTTCTCTGCATCCATCTTCAACTCATTTGAAGAGATTATGAATCCTAAATATACAAGTCCTTTTTTCATGAAAGAACATTTCTTCAAATTTACTAACAAATTCTCTTGCTATAACCTCTTCAAAACCATATTCAAATGTCTCAAATTCTCCTCTTCAGTATTATTGAAGATTATTATTTAATCTAAATAAACAATTACAAACTTACCAATAAATTCTTTGAGTACTTCATTCATCAACCTCATAAATGTACTTGGTGCATTTGTTCAGCCAAATGACATAACTAACCACTTATACAATCCTTCATTCATTTTTAATGTTGTCTTTCATTCATCTCCCTCTCTCATCCTTATATGATGTTAACCACTCTTCAATTCTATCTCAGAAAATTAACTATATCCACTCAAGCAATCCATTAAATCATCTATTCTGGGTAGATGAAATCTATACCTGATGGTTATCTTGTTGATGGCTCTAGAATCTGTGCACATTCTCCATCCTCCATCTTTCTTTGGACTCAACACAGTTGGTATGGAACAAGGGATCAAACTTTCCCTGACTAAACCCTTATCCAACAAATCCTGGACTTTATTCTTGACCTCTTCATTCTCTTGAGGGGTCAATCTATATGCTGCTTTATTCAGAAAACTTTATCCTTGAATAAGGTTGATGTGATGACTAATAATCTTGATGGGTGATAAAGAGTGAGGTAACTCATCCACCACAATATCATAAAACTCATCCAATAACTCTTGGATTTCTATAGGAAAATAAATCATAGAAGTTCTTGTGAGAATGACTCTCGTCTTACCTACAACAACAAACTGCATTTCCTGTTCTTTCTTGACTTCTTTAAAGAGTTCCTTCCCACTCATGAGTAGTATACTTGGACTAGCTTCCTCTTTGAATCCTTTATCTTCTATTGGTAGCAACATATGTTTACACCCATTCTTCTCCAGGGTATAAGTGTTCCTTCTCCCATCATGTATGACATTCTTGTCATATTGCCATGGTCTTCCCAATAGAACATGACAAACATCCATGGGAATAACATCACATAGAACTTTATCATTATAACCACCTATCTTAAATTCAATCTTGCATTGGCGACTTACCATGACTTGATGTCCTTTATACAACCACGATAGCTTGTATGGATTCATATGTGCAGTTGTCTCCAGCTTCAGATTTTCCACCATCTCCGTGGATACCAAATTCTCAGTGCTTCCATTGTCTATGATCACCTTGCATACCATTTCTCTGGTCTTCCAAGTAGTTCTTAACAAATTGTTCCTATGGATTGGCTGTCTTACCTCTTTCTCTAGATTTATGAGCACTTTTATCATCATGAGTGATGTTCCTTCTTCCATTGCTTTTGTGTTAATCTCTATTTTCACATTCCTCATTTGTGCTTCAGAAATGTAAGCTTCTCCACCTCCTACATTATTTCTCTCAGGACATTCCCAAGACATGTGTCATATTTTTCCATAGGCGTAACATTTCATTTCTCCTCCTATGCCTCTTCCTCTTCCCTTGGGAAAAGAGTTTCTTCCTCCATAGTGTCCTCCTCTAGAACTTCCTCCTCTCTCTTTTTGATTGTGATATCTTCCAACTTCTTCTCTAGGCTTCTAAAAATTTTCTCTGGCGGTTCCTCTTCCTTTGCTAGGACATTTTCCTTTGTTCCTTAGACTTTTCTTTCTCACTAATTTTTCCTCTTCCTTAAGGGATACTTGATAAGAATATTCTACTGTTCTCATTATCATCGTGCTAATCTCATCCTGGATTTCATATCTTAGTCCATTGATGTGCCAACAACCTTTTCTTCATCATTATCTCTATGTCCTGCTCTGATGTTCAACTTGTAGAAGTATTCGATGTACTCCTTCACCAACAAACCTTTCTGTCTCAAATTCTGTAGCTTTATGAACATATTCACTTGATAATCTTTGGGTGTGAACTTAGCTTCAATTTATCTACCATTCTATCCGAACTCTTGATTTTAGAATTACCTTTGCATCTTCTTCTAGCTTGCAATTCGTCCCACCATAACGCTGCATGTCCTTTCAATCTAGTCACAACATGCTTCACCTTCTTTTCATCATCAATATCCTCATAGTTGAAGTACTTATCTAAATCACTTATCCAGTCAAGAAATTATTCTACATTCAAATTACCTTCATACATTGGGAACTTTATCTTCGCTCTAGTTCCCAACTTGACAACAACTCTTAGCAGTCGCTCCTCTATTGTTTGTTCTCCTGCAACTTCTTCAGCTTCAACATCTTCATTTTCATACTCATTGACGTCACCCACATCAGGTGCTCTTCTCTGTGATATCTCCATGGAATGTAACCTTGCATGAAGTTGTCTCATATCCTCTTTGATGGATGCATTGACCGCTAGTCTATATCTACATCTTCTTCACAGCATGATTCAAAGCCTTCTTTCACAAAAAGATTAATTTCCTTTCTCAATAGCACTTAATGATATCAGAAAAATATCCTTCTTTTATTTTCCCGTTGTCTACAGAAAAAATGATGCTTTGATACCACTTGATGAAAAACCCACCACTTCCTAGGGCTGGAACGACCTCCTGGTCAAGGATCGTTCATAGTAGGGAGATGCATTATCTCTTCATGATCCTACTAAACCCTCAAAGTCATTCTCCATAGGCCTTTTCCCCTTACTCTACACACAAAATTCAATTTCTGAAGGGTATATTTACCCACATGGAGAAATCCACATGACCTTAGGACAATTCTATGGGATAATACCCTTGAATGGTGGGGACTATGACACTTCAGAAATATATGATTTGGGAGTTCCAACAATAACATGTGACATTCCTCCTAAATGTTGAACACGCGGATGGCTGAATAACTACAATAATCAATGGTTCTCATTATGTGTCACAATCGATGGTACATAGGGGTTTCGGGACTCTAGACTCCGAGAGTCCTGACCCAACAACTATGCAAATCAACCGAATCTTGAATATGTGAACCTATAGTTTCATAGATTGGATGAATGTCATCCGCTTTTGATGGATGATCTATATTTACTCTGTAGTCTGGGCTTCAGATCCTTCCACAACTCAACTTGTACTTCCTCTTGAATTTATGAATTCTAAATATATGGGAGATTCAATCAACGGTCCACGTGTTCTTGCAAATGGATGGTCAATATGGGCTCCAGACTTTGGGCCTTCGGGATTTCTCAACCCAAGCAACCTCACACTCAATTTCCTCTCGAGTACCAGATCTTTGGAATCTGATATCTGTTGACATGTTTCTCTTTTTAAACAATGGTTAGGATTCATTACGGGCTTCGAAACTTCAGGAATTCCACACACCTCTACAACTACACTTCAACTATTCTAGATAACCAGACTTCCAAACTCTACTGGATCTGTAGACACATGTCTTCACTAATAGACGATCCAGATCTTCTCCAGATCTTGAGACTTCAGGAAATAAGTTTCCTCCATGAAACTTACTCGAAAACCTATGAATACATGAAGTCCGAAAGACTTTAAGGGTTAACACCCATGCTACTTTCCTAGATCTGATGGCTAGGAAAGGTCTAACTCCTCCTCAAGTGGATCTCATCTACTTGACCTTGAAATTGAAAGGGATATTTCCTCCAAAGACTTATGGTCACTATTTCTCCTGAGATTTAACACTCGAAGTGATTCATACTTTCGATGCACATCTTGCGCTTCACTAAAAAATCAAAACATGAAGATTTTTAGGAAAAATCCTCCTACGCACTCCTTGTGCTTGTCTTGTTTGAGACTCTTTCAACACTTGTGATGCAAGAGCATTGCCTTCAAGGTCAACAATGCACATGTGGAGGAAAACAAAGGACATCTCAACAATGACATGATTTCAAATCAAGCATTTAACTCAGAATTTAATGAGTTGTTGAGACATTTTTGTAACAACAGTTTAAAATTGTAACTTGTTTGTAAAGTCTTAAAAGGACTGCAAGAAACTATAGATATGGAGTGTCGACTCTATCTGGAAATAACTAGTAGTTATTGTAATAGGACATAGTAGGTAATAGTTTGAATTTGAAATGATATATTTTAGACAGGATGAGAGAGCTCATGGAGCCGGTCCTTAGATAGTTCATTTTTACATTGTAATAGAGGGGAAGAATGAATGAGAGAAGACATAGTAGATATAAATAGAGTAGAGCAGACATAGTAGAGAAGCATAAACACTATGCATTTTGTTTTCATGAATGAATAGAATAGACATAAACTACCCTAAATCCTTGGACTGTGTTCAACTCAAGTGTGATTGAATGAATGTTATTTTGTGTGTATGATTGGTTACAATTCATTTCATATATGAGTGTTTGAGATAATAACTGTATGAGTTCGTGATGAAATTGGTTGAGTTTCAATCGTTTCTCTTTTGATACTTGTATGCAAGGTGTGCATCTCGAATGCAAGGAGTGTGTCGTCTGAGTCTTGGATTGACTCAAAGAAGTTTAGGGAGAATCGAAGAAAGTCAAACCACGTGCAAGGTGTGCACAGCGTCGAGAAGTCAACAATATTTAAAGAACCAACACAAAAAAATGCCAGGTGGGAGAGAAGCCTTTTCTTTTCAAGAAAATCCTTCGAACTGAGTTATTCAAAATCTCGAGGATGAAAGGTGTGTGTGGGAGATCGAAATCCTTTCAAGGATAGAAGATCAGAAGATATGAAACTTCTTCATGAGTGTTGACGAGATCCCAAATACGGATTCATCGAGAGAACAAAGGTTTGGAACCTTTGAAAGTGGATAAATCTTCCAAGGTAGAGAGATATTAGAAGCTCAGAAGGGGTAGTGCTTTCTACAAGCATTAGCGAGATCCAGGAGTTGGATTCACAAGAGGGATGAAGATCGAGTCTTTGAACCCTGACAAATCATCTAAGTCTGGGAGAAGTTGAAATTTCAGGAGAGAGGGCACAGTGGCCTTAGATCAGCCGCACAGAAGATCTGGACCGTCGAACCTGTGTCCAGGTAGTGAGAAGTAATCGTAGGAGGAAAACATATATGAACTGTTAGATCTGGCGTGTGAACCAACAATCGTTGGATCTGGAGGAACTTGTGTGGGAGAAGCTCGAAAAGGACATGTGGTGAGCGCCCAACGTTTCACTGACTCACAACTTGAAGGAGTCAAAGAGACATTCATGAGATTTTGCGAAATGAAAACTCGCAAAAAGATTACAATCGTTGATCATTCTGAAATCATCAGGACCGTCCGTCGTCAAGGAGGGCACGTGGCGAAGGGCCAACATTTCACTGACTTGCATGGATGAAGAATCAAAGGTGGGGATAGGTCACAACTGTTGATCATTCCTACGTCATCGGGACCGTCCATTTTGGAGGGATGCATGGCGAGAGTTCAACATCTCCTTGACTCGCTACTACAGAAGTTCAAAGGAGCAGAGTCGAGGACTCGCGAGGTCTGAACTTGCGATATGATCTAAACGTTGAATCACGAGAAAATCATGACCATCAATCTAGGCGAAGGAAACATCGGAGGTTCATGGATTTGTCATTCGAAGGGTAAGAGTTGGGGTCGAGCTTCAATCTTGTGAAACACGAAGTCCCGATGCACTCATAGGAAGAGCCCAGGTCATGGCGAATGGTCACACGAGAGGAGATAGGGAAAGGGGATAAAAATCGTTAAACTCTTTTTGGAGTTTTGGGAGTCGAGGAGTCAAGATCGACTCACTCGCAAAGCCCCGACAAGTGAAATTGCGATGCACCTTTTGTGTAGGCAAGCGGTCACATCCCATGATCACGTGNTTTCACGCTTAGGTGCTTAGTCATGCAAGCATATTTTCATGAGAGGACCTATGGATTTGAAGAGAGTGAAGGTTACAGCAGGGACCAAAGAGTTGTTCCAGTTCGAGGAGAGAGAACGATCCAGAGACCGAGAGGTCGCAGAACCCCGAAGGGGAGGGGGGCTGCATTAGGTGGTATCAGAGCACATATTTTAAATTTCAGTAGCAGAGTTTAGATAAAGAAAATACTCTGATACACATAATCAGGTGGTATCAGAGCTAATTTTGAGTTTGTTCGCAGAGACAACAAACAAAGGGAGAAAGGAGGAAAGTTGGTATCAAGTGTGGTATCAAAGAAAATCATAGATTTCTGTTTGTAGGTGATGCAGTGGAATCATGCCACCTAGAAGATGCAGAGAAAATGTAGATATGGAAGAAGAAATGAGGAACTCCAAATGAGATTGGATGCCATGGAAACAACACATAGGAGAGCACCAGACACTGGTGATGTCAAGAAATATGAGAGTGAAGAAGAAGCAGAGGGCGAGGAAAATGTAGCAGAGGATGCTGCATAAGACCACTTGATAAAAACAATTTCAAAGATAGGAGCCAGAGCTAAAATAGAGGTACCTATGTATGAAGGCAATTTGGAAGTTGAAGAATTGTTAGATTGGGTACGTGCTATGGAAAAATACTTCGATTACAAATACATCGAAGAAGACAAGATTGTGAAGCATGTAGTGACAAGATTGAAAGGTCATGCAGCGTTATGGTGGGATGAACTGCAAGTGATGACGTAGACCTGCAGCCCTCGAGCTGAGATCCTCTCACAGGATCATTTCAAATCTTCCCTGAGCCGAAGCGGCTCTTTCGGATCCCTATCGGAACCTCAACATTCAATCCACAGGTCCTTCCTTGAAAACTCCACCTGCACAAACATGCATCGGGTGTGAGATTTCACCTCCACGTGGCCACCAACAATGACCTTCCACACGGCCTCCTAGATATGACTGTTACCCTTTGCCGAAAAAGGATTTTTGGGTTTCACGATTTCACGAACCCAGATGTCGAGAGTTCTAGCTCTTCGATCTCTTGAATATCGAAATGTTGAAATACCGAAATCCCAATCTTTCTAACTGTGTCCTTCATGATCATAGTCCTTCTTTTGGAACTTTAGGGTTTCCAATGCCGAAATGATCTAATACCTTGTCTTCAGGATTCCCAAAATGCCAAACCCCAAAATGCCGAAATATGAAATCTTGAGACCGCAACCCCACTCAAAAAAACGTTGCGTTTTGCGACTTCAGGAGTTTCACCGTCAAGTTTCCCAACTCTTTGTCCTCAAGACTTCTGAAATCCTGAACCCAAGTATGCCAAAATCTGATCCTATCTCGTGACCCGACAATACTCCTCTTGTGATTTCAGGAATTCGCATTTCGGAACTTCACAAATCCCGGTGCAACAATTCCTTGTCCTCTTGTACTTCTGATATCCAAAATACCGAAGTACCGAAATACCGAAACTCTGGTCCTCCTTCTCCTGAGCAAGATCAACGGTTGTGAGCCTCCCTAATGCAATGGCTCAGATCCTTTTGGGATCTCATGGGTCAAGAGTTCTGAAATCTCACCCCTGCATCTTCCTGTAGTCGAAATACCAGAATGGCCTTTCGGGGATTTCCCCGAAATCTCAACTGTATGCACTTTTCAGGACTTCGGGATTCGCAATTTCATGAATCCTTCGTGACTGAACTCTTGGTCCTCTATCCCCCGGTATCCAAAACCTCGATGTGTTTGGATCTCTTTCATGTGTCCTCTGAAGTGGACGGTCACGATGCTTTTGTTGTTTCGTGTACCGGGAGTTTGAAACTCTCAGTACCAAAATATCTGCCTCCTCTACCTTCTGAACTCTGAATAGCCGAAATGTCAAAGTTCTACTCCAAAGGCAAGTTGTGTTTCGTGACTTCAGGGTTTTCACTGTGAATTGCCCCGGTCTCTTGTCATCGGGATTCCCGAAATGCCGAAATAATCTAGCAGCTCCTCTTCCTTGAATGTGCGAGGGTTAAACCTCATGCAGCTTCCCCTGGATCTAATGGCTATCGGTCCATGCACCCAGATCTGACGACAACTGTAGCTCCTTCCTAAGCTTTCGGCTTCTTCATTTCCTTGGAAGATTTTCCAAGTCCCAAAGGTCCCGGCCTTTGTTTCCTCTGCAAAATATGTATCTTTGGCTCCCATCTGCATTCCTAAAGACACTGTCGCTCCTGAGCTTTCAGGACTTGTGAAACCTTGAAAGGTTTCCCCAACTTCCTACACTCCTTGCATCTGTTTCTCTGTGCACAAAGGAACTCTTCCTCCTGAGCTTTCTTTCTCTGAAACCTTGAAAGGTTTCTTGACTTCTGTACTCCTTGCAAAGTCTTTGCACACAAATGTGCTATCTCTTCTAAGCTTTTCGACTGTGAAACCTCTAAGGGTTCCTTGACTTCTGTACCTCTCAGCTATTTCTCTGTGCACTAAGGCACTATTCCTCCTGAGCTTCTAAACTTGATATAAGTTCACTCTGTGCATACTCCCTGTGTGTGACGAACCTTCGAATGACAGCCTGTCTATCAACACTTTACTCAGATGTTGGCCTAGTGCACTCCTTGCACAGGTCTTTATCCTCTTTGAGCTTCAACTGCTCAGACCCCAATGGTCTCTATCCCTTTGTCTCTTTGAAAGGATGGAAATTCCCTTTGGCAACTTCCTGCTCAAGCACTCCTTGCTGAACCTGTAGGGTATTCAGTAACCCCGTGAAGGTCCTCTTTTGACACTTCTTCTGTTTGAACTCAAAAGAGTTCTTCTGTGCACTATTGCACTCACTCAATGCCCTCCTGGAAGAGCTCTACAGAATGTTCAATAGTTCTGTCTTGTTTCTGAACTCAAGATAGGGTTCTCCTATGCACTCTACACACCTTCTCAATGCCCTTATAGCAGAGCTTCCACAAAATATTTTAGTGATTCTATCTTCTATGTACCTTCCTCTACACAGTCTTACCTCCAATGTGTTCGAAAAATTTGAGGTTTCTCCCTGAGTCAATGACTTCCGCTTGTGCACCCTCCTAGCACGTCCTTGCCCAAATTCCATAGAATTCAGGAGTGCATCTATGCACTAGCTTTCAGATCCCACAACGTTCTATCAAACCCTCTTGGAATGAAGCCTCAAAGAACCCCAAACCTGAAATCAAAGAAGCCATAGATAGTAGAACCTATATGTCCTTTCAAATGCACACTTAGTCATACATCTATATCATATAAATACACACACATGAAGACATTCATCATACACAGAATAACATGTAGGAAAAAATTCTCTAATTGTATTAATCTGAAAATGCCTTTTTACAATGTGTTTGACCTCGGACTGCAACAGAGTCTCGGCTCTCCTCTCATCTCTTCTCTACTCGACTTACCCAACTACTTTCCCTCTCTTCCTACCTAGAAAAGATCTTTTACATGAGGGGGCTCTTCGAGCTCTTCCCTCCATCCTCACCAACCCTATTCAATTACATTAACTTTACATTGAATGGTTGTCTAGTCCGAATCGGATCTAGATCTCAGCCTTACAACTATTTAAGACAACCTTTATCTAAGCCTGTGCACATGCATGGATTTTGGCTCTACCATCCTTACAAACATTTAATACAAATTCCAAATTCAAAATTTGAAACGAGAGGGTTGTGCCTCTCTTCATCCCATTGAATGTGCGCATTGTTGATCTGGTTGGTTGGCGCATGGCTAGCTTGGGAGTGATGCTCCTGCATCAGCAAGCCAAACATAGGAGAAATGTTAAGAAAAAAATTAAAAACTAGGATAGGATGGTAGCTAAGTTGAAAGCCAAATTTATCCCGAAGGATTACCAAATGAATATTTAAAGAAGGTTGTAGAACCTGAAACAGAGGGGTTTATTAGTGAAGCAGTACACTGAGGAGTTTTACCGACTGAACATTAGGGTTGGACAGAAAGAAAATGAGGATGAGAAGACAGCTAGATATATCAATGGGTTGAGATACGAAATCCAAGAGGATATCAGCATGATGTCGGTTAGTACAGTCAAGGATTCTTATCAAGTAGCCTTGAAAGATGAAGAAAAATTGGCCAGGAAGCCAAGCCAACGAAGTAGAGGTGGAAATTCAAGCAGAGGCAAGGGAACCAGTAGAGAGAAGTTCAAGAAGCTGAAGCCTAAAGCTAACAAACTGCATAGTCACCATGAGAAGGGTGGAATTTCTAAAGAAGGACAATATGGGGGGAGAAGTTATTTTTCCCGAGGTAGAGGAAGAGGGAGATCCAGAGGAGGCGTGGTTAAATGATATGCCTATGGAAAAGAAGGACACAATTCTTGTGAATGTCCTGACATAAAAAGAGAAGGAGAAGGTGGAGAAGCACACATTACCAAAGCAAAAAATCATGTGGAAGTAGAAGCTGCATAAGGAGGAAGGAACCTCATGATGAGGAAAGTTATTCTTAAACCATAAAATGAACCAGAGGAACCAGTTCAGCGAACAAACCTGTTCAGAACTACTTGCAAGTCGAAAGACATACAAGGTAATCATAGACAATGGAAGCACTGACAATCTAGTATCCATAGAAATGGTGTAAAAGCTGGAGCTAAAGACAACTACACATCCAAATCCATACAAGGTATCGTGGTTGCAGAAAGGACATCAAATCATGGTAAGTCAACAATGGCAAGTTGAATTTAAAATAGGAGGTTACAAAGATGAAATATTATGTGATGTAATTCCTATGGGTGTTTGTCATATTTTATTGGGGAGGTTGTGGCAGTATGACCAAAAAATTATTCATGATGGAAGAAAGAATACCTATACCCTAGAAAATAATGGTAGGACACATATGTTGTTACCCATAGAAGACAAGGAGCAAAATCCAGAATCTAGTTCAAGCATACTTCTCATGAGAGGGAAGGAGCTCTTGAATGAAGTCAAGAAGGAGAGGGAAATACAATTTGTTGTAATGAAGAAGCCTAGAGTTATCCTTAAGAATAATTCTATAGAATATTTGCCTATAGAAATCCAGGAACTGTTAGAAAACTTTGTTGATATAGTTTTGGATGAGTTACCACACTCATTGCCACCCATCAGGAGTATAAGCCATCATATTGACCTTATTCCAGGAGCTAGTTTACCAAACAAAGAAACTTATAGGTTGACACCTAGAGAGAATGAGGAAGTCAAAAATCAAGTCTAGGAGTTGTTGGATAAAGGGATAGTCAGAGAAATCCTAAGCCCATGCACAGTACTGACTGTGTTAATTCCAAAGAAAGATGGAGGATGGAGAATGTGTACAGATTCTCGAGCCATCAACATGATAACCATTAGGTACATATTTCCTTTACCGAGGATGGATGATTTGATGGACTGTTTGAGTGGAGAAAGCTATTTTTCCAAGATAGACTTGAAGAGAGGGTATCATCAAATAAGAATGAGAGAGGGAGATGATTGGAAAAAATCATTCAAGACAAATGAAGGATTTTTTGAATGGTTGGTCATGCCGTTTGGACTGAAAAAAGAACCAAGCACATTTATGAGATTAATGAATGAAGTGTTGAAAAAATTCATAGGAAAATTTTTCATAGTATATCTGGATGACATACTAGTCTTTAGTAAGACAAGGGAACAACACTTAAGGCATCTGACATCAGTGATGGAAAGGTTGCAGGAAGAGAAATTGTTGATAATCTGAAGAAGAGTTATTTTATGAATAAGGAGCTCATATATTTGGGTTTCGTGATCTCTTCAAATGAATTGAGGATGGACCCAGAAAATGAGAGCGATCAGGGAATGGCCATTGCCGAGCAACATATTTGAGGTAAGAAGTTTTCATGGGTTAGCAAGTTTTTATAGTAAATTTATCAGAAATTTCAGTGGCATATGTGCACCCATGCTAGACACTGTGGAGAAGAAACACAAGTCCTTCAATTAGACAGAGGAAGATGAAAAAAGTTTCAAAGTGTTGAAGGAGAAAATCATAGAGCAACCAATTCTAGTCTTACCTGATTTTTGAGAAACATTTCAGGTGAGATGTGATGCAAGTGGATTAGCTATTGGAGCAGTCTTGAGTCAAGATAATAGACCAGTTGCTTATTTCAGTGAGAAACTGAATGACGCCAAGAAAAACTATTCCACATATGACAAGGAATTTTATGCAGTGATTCAAGCTTTGAAAAAATGGAGGCACTATCTAATTCCTAAAGAATTTGTCTTGTACAGTGATAATCAAGCTTTGTAATTTATTACTAGGCAAGAAAAGTTGAATCAAAAACATGCAAAATGGGTAGAATTTATTCAGAATTTTACTTTTGTTATTAAACACATTGCTAGAACTGCTAACAAAGTTGTAGATGCTTTGAGCATAAGGAGTTTGATTGTACAGGAATTCCAAGTGGAGACTTTGGGGTTCGAACACCTCAAGGAGATGTATAAAGAAGATGCAGATTTCAAAGAAGCTTATGAAGCATGCAAGAATCCTTTATTGGGAGACAGAAGCCCATGGATTGAATATTTGATTCAGGATGGATTACTATTCAGGGGAAACCAATTGTGCATATCGAAGTTTTCAATGAGAGACAACCTACTGAAGGAAAAAAATAGTGGAGGTTTAGCTGGACATTTTGGTCACGATAAGACATTTGCATAGTTGAGTAATTAGTACTATTGGCCAAGCATGAGGGGAGAAGTGAAAATGTTCATGAACAAATGCAAAATTTGTCAGTATGCAAAAGGAAGGAAACAAAACACCGGTTTGTATCAGCCATTACCAATTCCAGAGAGGACGTGGGATGCAATCAGTATGGATTTTGTTTTGGGATTGCCTAGAACTCAAAAATGAAGCGATTCCATATTTGTTGTGGTAGACAGATTCTCAAAAATGGCACATTTAATACCATTCCAGAAGACAAGTGATGCCACACACATCACCAATTTATTTTCAAAGAAGTAGTAAGACTACATGGATTTCCAAGGAGCGTAGTTTCAGACAGGGACACTAAATTTGTAGGACATTTTGGAGGACTCTATGGAAGAGGTTGGGGACGAACTTATCCTTTAGTTAAGAATATCACCCTCAAACAGATGGATAGACTTAATTAGTAAACATGAGTCTCAGAAACTTGTTGAGAAGTTTAGTCACTGAGCAAGGTCGACAATGGATCAGATTCTGGCACAGGAAGAATTTGCATTTAGCAATTTAGTGAACAGAAGCACAGGAAAAAGTCCATTTCAAATTGTGAATGGCATACAACCAAGAGGGATTATAGAGTTGAGATATTTAAATCAATATGAGTTTAGAAGTGTTGGAGCAGAGGATTTTGCAACAAAAATGCAGAAACTCCATGATAGAGTCAGAGAGAAGCTACAAGACAACAGTCAGAAATACAAGAACAGAGTTGATCAAAAGAGAAGAGAAGTTCAATTCAAAGTTGAGGATGAATTTTTATCTCATTTGAGAAAAGAGAGGTTTCCAAGGGGAACATATAACAAATTAAAGATGAAGAAAATAGGACCATGCAAAATTCTTAGAACATTCACAGCCAATGCTTATGAGGTTGAGTTGCCAGACAATGTTGGGATATCACCGATATTCAATGTTGCAGACCTCTACCCTTACAGGAGCGATGAAGAAGGAGAATTAGATGATCAGAAAGAAATTTAGTGGAAAGAGAAAT
>JASDQU010440089.1:0-21500 GCA_032191745.1 Picea mariana | reverse complement strand
CATATCGATCATTTAACTCAGAATTTAATGAGTTGTTGAGATATTTTTGTAACAACATTTTAAAATTGTAACTTGTTTGTAAAGTCTTAAAAGTACTGCAAGAAACTACAGATATGGAGTGTCGACTCTATCTCGCAATAAATAGTAGTTATTGTAATAGAACAGAGTAAGTAATAGTTTGAATTTGAAATGATAGATTTAAGACAGGACGAGAGAGCTCGTGGAGGCAGTCTTTAAATAGTTGATTTTTACATTGTAATAGAGGGGAAGAATGAATGAGAGAAGACAGAGTAGATATAGACATATTAGAGTAGACAGAGTAGAGAAGCAGAAACACTATGTATTTTGTTTTCATGAATGAATAGAATAGACAGAAATTGTCCTAAATCCTTGGACTGTGTTCATCTCAAGTGTGATTGAATGAATGTTATTTTGTGTGTATGATTGGTTACAGTTCATTTCATGTATGAATGTTTGAGAGATTAAATGTATGAGTTTGTGACGAAAATGGTTGAATTTCAATCGTTTCTCTTATGATACTTGTATGCAAGGTGTGCATCTCAAACTCAAGGAGTGCATCGACTAAGTCTTGGATTGGCTCAGATAAGTTTAGGGGGAATAGGATAAACTCAGACCAGGTACAAGGTGTGCACAACATCAAGAATCCAACAAGCTTTGAAGAACCAGCGCAGAAAAACACCAAGTGGGTTAGAAGCCTTTTCTTTTCAAGAAAATACTTCGAACTAAGTTATTCGAAATCCTGAGGACACAAGGTGTGCATGGGAGATCGAAATCCTTTAAAGGATAGAAGATTAGAAAAGATGACCCTTCTTCACGAGTGTTGAGGAGATCCCAAAGATGGATTCATCAGGAGAACAAAGGTTTGGAACCTTTGAAAGTGGATAAATCTTCCAAGGCGGAGAGATATTAGAAGCTCAGAAGGGGTAGCACTTTCTACAAGCATTAGCAAGATCCAGGAGTTGGATTCACAAGAGGGATGAAGGTCGAGTCTTTGAACCCTGAGAAATTGTCTAAGTCTAGGAGAAGATGGAAGTTCAGGAGAGAGAGCACAGTGGGCGTAGATCATTGTTGGCATAGGGGCAGACCCAGGGTTCAACGCTACAATAGCGCACCAACAAAGCCCTAACTGCTATCCCTTTTGGCATCACCTGCGAAGCAGATGAAGTCTCACCCAAGGAAGAGGTAGGGGTGGTTGCAAGACTCGGGTATTTGCAACCTTAGCTGGGACACCGATCTATGATTATACAACTAAATAGAGCACTTAGCATTGTCAATTCCTCAATATACAATCACTATTCACTTCGTCGTTAACACAGAGCTTCACAACATTCACGCTAATATACAAAATTTAAGCACTTAGCATATATAAATGGATCAGAATGAGCACATCAAGAACTAAGAATATTCATATGGATCAGAATGAGCACATCAAGCACTAAGAATATTCATATGGATCAGATATAATAGTCACACATTTCATAAGCACAAAGCAGAAGTAGGTCTATCTAAACCTATCAAAGCACTTAGCAAATAACATGTGAACACATCAAGACAAAGCACAAAGCACATAACACAATGTTTACATGGTTCACTCCCACCCTGAGGCTACGTCCACCAACTCTTCTTTTTGATTGTCTTTAGTCAATCAGTTACAAGCACAAAGCCTTCAAAATCCCTACTCTACACAGGACAGAAGATATGCGCAGCTTGTTAGATCCTTCTTCCTTGCGTTACAACAACTAAGCTCTCCAAAATCCACTACAAGGATTTGCACTTAGCTCTGGAAGTCTCTTACAGTCATGCACAAAGAACTTATAGACTCTACTCGCACTTAGCATACATTCACATCACATAGAAGAACTATTCTCTACCCTCTTCTTACTTGCCTATCCTTCTATTTATACATACAAAATAGGCCTAAACATGGGTAAACACATGGGTCGACATCCCATTTGCATTACATATTCCCAAAAACCCAAAAAGGGGCCCAAAAGGGGGCCGAGATACCATGATCTCTGCTTCATTTCGCACTCCTCCTTCGACAGGTTGTCGAAGTCTCAAAATAGGTCAACATGACCAAGAAAACACCAAAACTTGGTCAAGGGCCAATAGGCTCCCAACAGTCACCTGTGACTTGTCTTGAGTCACTATGGTCTGATCAGTTCAACTTCAAATGCCTCGAGCTTGTCCCAAGCTTCTTCGAATTGCTGCTTTGCTATGGCCTCTTCTTCGGTGAATTCCTCGATTACTGTGTCATTCACTAGCCCTTCTAGGTGTTGTTCTGCTGAGGTGATGACCTATTCTAACTCTAATCCTTGGCTTTCAACTTCTGTAAACAATTGGCATACCTTATCTTGCACAGGTTGAATTCGTTGAGTTACTTCCATCACTTTTCTTTGAAGCATATGGATCTGTTGCTGAGTTGTGTGTTGTTCTTGTGACCTCTTCATTCGTTCTACAACCGACAGGGCCTTTAGCTGCACCTGTATTGTATCTACATGTTGCTTCACTTCCTAGAGCTACAATTCTAGTTTCTATAACTCCGAGTTCTCAGTGAGGTTCTCGTATGTCTGGGTGCTTCAGTTACTCAACTTCTTGCACTCCAAGGCAACAACTTTTAATCTGTTAATGGCTGCGGGTAGTTGCTTCTCGCTGGTCCCTTACACCTTGAGGAGTCTCGGGCACAATGTAGATCTCCAAGTCTACTATGAGTTGTTGGAACTGCTGGATTACTTCTTTGAGTTGTGCCACCTGCTATGGAATTCTCTCTTCGAACTTTACTTCAATGACTGTCATAGAGTGAAGTGATCTTTGAACCATTTCCTTAACTTTGAGTTGCTCGGTGAGAAATTGTTCCTTTCTTTGCTGTAACTGTGCTTTTTCTTCATCCCACTGCACTTGCAGAGAAAGATTTTCCCGTTCTGCAGAATTGTGTTTCTCCTCAAGGTCTTTCTGAACTTCCTCTAAATCCTGGGTGGCTTGTGCTATCTCTTCCTAAGCTTGTCGAAGGCAATCTTCGACTATATCAGGAATGTGATGTAGTTGAGATGACTCATCACCTAGTTCTGATGTTCTTGCTGACAGAGGCATAGTGGAAACCACTCAGCTGGACTATACTATCTACTGCACCCCTTGGAGCTCATCCTTAATTCTATTTAACACCTCCTCCTGCTTAGATTCTTGCTTCTCTACGATCTCTAGTGAAGCATCGTTCAGTGTTGCGATGATGAAGTCGAAGCCATCTGAGGTGAGGGTGGTCTCAAATTTGGTCCTGGTTGCTTTCATTTTCTTCCTTGAAGAAGGTTTTAGAGGGGAAACCTTCCTTTTCTTCAAGGGGTCCTCCTCATCTCTAGGTGATGTAACCTCGCCTTTCCTTTGTTCAAATTCTGCGCCATCTATCTCTTCGCCATCTCCTCCTTTCTCTGCTGAGATGGAAGCAGTCTTCACAGATAAACTATATAAATCATGGAACTCTTCGGTCTTCTTTATCTTTCTAGGTCTGGGTATATCCATCGCAGTTTCCGGACTGTCAACATCGAACATCTCCGCAGGGTCTACTGGAACAAGGAGGTTCGCCAACCATTCCGTGGTAATCTCTTCCAAGTCATCCTCTGTCAACCTGTAATACGATTGAAGCTGTTGTTTATGCTCATTAGCATGTGTTGTGATATAGATAAAATGGCAGTCCGCGTTGAATTTCATCAAGGCCCTGAACCTATGGAGAGTGTTCGGGGTTATACGAGGCTCAAACTGGATGGATACCTCAACTGGTTGTAATAAGTATGGAAGAAAAAATTTTATTTCCACTTCTTGTTCATGTCATTCGAGTACCAAAGTGTACTGAACTTCACGGCCAGAGGTTCAAATGGCTCGATGTCTTAGAAGGTCGCACCTTTCAGCATCTCCCATGCAATAAAAGCGATCAAGTTGAGAAGCCAACTGAAGTGGAACTCATATCCTTGATCTTGCGCTTCCTTGTAGTCCAATTCCATAGGGTTTATGAGGTACTTCACCCAATTCATTTGTAGGCCCTCCATGCACTTCCCTACGAGGTCCACTACAAATCAAGTCACTTGGGTGGGTCGGATCTTGCGAACTAACTTCCCTGCAATCAATTGATAGGCTATGCGAACTGCTCTGCTCTGGATAGAGACTACCTTGTAACCTCATGTTCCCTTTTCAACATCTCTGTAGGTATCTTTAATCTTCTATGCAAGAGTGCGATCCATGGTCTTCCTAGGATAGAATTCATGTGGGTCAGGGCCTTGCATGCTCATCCCGGTGATCCAATTAATCAATGTTGGATCCACTGTGATATGACAATTCAACCATAAATATCCTCTATGGTAGCAGAACAACAATAGCTTGACGCATGCGTTCACTTCTTGGTGCCTTCCGAAGTACGGGATATTCATAATGTTGAGCAGAGTGGACTGCGCAAGGTTCATGGTCCATGATTGGGGTACTATATTCAAGTTCTTTCCCTTAGTGCTGGTCAGATATTTGTGCAGGGTGAGCATGTTGTACACTTTCCTGTCGTCGAGGTTGAAGTCTCTAAACTTTAATTCTACAATCTTATCTTGGTCTACGTGTATCCCCTTTGGGAGGTACGCAGTCACCAATTCATATTCAAAGTCTCTGGGCACACTGTCTCGGTTTATTGCATCGCTCAGAGGTGGTAGATAGGGAAGTAGAATGCTTGGAATCAGATTAGCATTTGATATGTCATCCTTGTGCTTAGTTCACCTTTCATGGGATGGTCCAGCACCGTGAGTAGTGGATGGAGAGGCCGACATTCCTCTCATCGAAGATACTTGTACACCTATAGACACTCCTCTCTCCGACATGACTCTTTCAGTCATCAAGTCGATCAAAACTTCCTCAGCAACTTTCTTTGCAGCACTCAATGCTTCCGACATATGCACTCGGGGTGAACAAGACATGGGTTCGGGGAAAAAATTAGACATGGTAATGAGATAGAGAGTGAGAGCACAATGATCGTTGTATAAACTCAGCTTAGTCTTCAGGATTCAAATTCTCAGTTAGCAAAAGTGTTCTCCGTGCATGGCGTGACGGGATAAGTAGACAACTCGACAATGACTCACTTGAAACAGGTATGAGCCTCCATTAACTCATGTTTGATCCATTATGGTGTAGCCCAACGGTCTGATGACAAACCTTTATTTCTCTTCTTCCCATTCGAAGTGGGATTCGAACGAATATATCAGCCCCAATGGCTATATTGCTTCATCATGGTGAAGTGCCATGTGTTGTTGTTCTGATATCCCGACGAAGATCCAATTCTACAAATTTTTTGTCTGTGAGGTTCCTTCTGGAACCTTCTGCAACTTATCTCTCTTCTTACTCTGCTTCCCAGGATTCTTTCCAATGAGCTTCGTCTTGGTAGTTCGTTTTCCATTCTGATTCTTATCTTGTTTTAACATAGTCACTGCACGTTGTTGATATTATTTCCTAGGACTTAGGGGTAATACCTCTTCTTTATCCAAGATAGGTACTTCAACCTTCTGTGGGTCTTCTAGTGTTCTTATAGCTTCGACATCAGGTTCTCTAGTGTCAAATAGATTCGATCTATTCTCCTATTCTTCAATCAAATATGTGATCCTTCTAGTCATGAAATCTTTTAACTCTTGTTTCTTCTGCTCCAAGAATTCTTCTTCTTTTCGTCTGGCTTGATCTTTATCAATCCAATGTTTTCCTATTAACATGGTAAACATGGTGCAGTCTTCAAAAAATTTAATAATATCAAAATCTTCCTCCGTCGAAGTTCCATTGATAGTCATAGGTATCTGAGCAACCCTCCCACACAAGTTTGCCATTTTTCCTTTGAATAGACCTATTCCTCCTAGTGAACGGATCATAACAGGTCTTCCTATAACTTCCCAAGTTCTCTCTGTCATGATATTCACTTGTGTTTCCTCATATAGAAAACAATCAATGTCAAAGTCCCTTATTCTTTCTTCAAGACACTCTTTGTCTTTAAAGGTATCTGATAGTTTAACATGTCGATGGTCATCCAAGGTTTCTTTCATCTGTAGTAATACCTTCTCTGATTCTTTCTAGGGTTTTGTTATAGCATTAGTTTCTGGATCTTCCTTAGAGTTTTCTTGTCTTATGTTCATATTTTCAATCTTATCAATCATTCTAGGGCAATCCAATACTTCATGGTCTAGAGCTTTACAATAGAGGAAACTAGGTCTTCTACCAGGGCATTCCTTAGCCAGATGTCCCAGTTTTATGCAACTATAATAGAGGGTTAATCCTCTCTTTCTTTTAAATGATCCCCATCTTCTTTTGTAGTATGCACTAGGATCATAGGAGCTAACCTACAATAAATTCTTTCTAGGCTCCTACATCCATTTGTCATTCCAAACATTCTTTCTATGCATTGGTATAACATATCTTTCACTAGTCTTATCGGATCTACTCATATCAAATCTTCTTTCATCTATTAATGCCCTAGTTTTCAAGCTAGGATAGATCCTATCAATCATACCTAGATCCATACTCTAGAAACAATTTTTTTTTACTTATCTTACTTCTACAGAGAACAAAGATTCCAGATCAAAAACTTTTCGCTATTTTCAACTTTATCAGAACACAAATTTTGTAGATCTTACCTCTTTTAATCATAAATTCTTACTTTTATCTTTCTTAGAGCACCAAGCGTTCATATATTGCTTCTTTCCTTCAGATCTGATCTTATTTTCTTCATATCGAGCTTCTTTCTTTCATATCTGACCTTCTTTCATTACTACAGAGATTTATAAATCAATTAGAATGCTGCGCACCAGGGCACAACTCTTTTTCACAAAGCTTCTTCTTCCTCAGTTCCCAATAGTCACAGTTTCAGGTCCCATCAACAAAACCATTTGTTGGCACAGGGGCATACCTAGGGTTCAATGCTACAACAATGCACCAACAAAGCCCTAACTACAGTCCCTTTCGGCAACACCTGTGAAGTAGATGAAGTCTCACCCGAGGTAGAGGCAGGGGTGGTTGCAAGACTCAGGTGTCTGCAACCTTAGCTGGGACATAGATGTGTGATTATACAACTAAATAGAGCACTTAGCACCGTCAGTTCCTCAATATAAATTCACTATTCACTTCCTCGTTAACACAGAGCTTTGCAACATTCACACTAATATACAAAATTTACTATTCACTATACACTATTCACTAACACAGAGCTTCACAACATTCACTATTCACTGTCCATCGAAAAGGACGTGTGGCGAGCGCCCAACATTTCACTGACTCGAAACTTGAAGGAGTCAAAGAGACATTTGTGAGATTTCACAAAACGTGAACTCATGAAAAGATTACAATTGTTGATCATTTTGAAATCATCGGGATCGTCCGTTGTCAAGGAGGGCATGTGGCGAAGGGACAACATTTCACTAACTTGCATGGATGAAGAATCAAAGGGGGGGATAGGTCACAACCGTTGATCATTCTGACGTCATTAGGACCATCCATTTTGGAGGGACCCGTGGCGAGAGTTTAGCATTTCGTTGACTCACTACTAGAGAAGGTCAAAGGAGCAGAGTCGAGGACTCACGAGGTCCGAACTTGCGATATGATCTGAACCATTGAATCACGAGAGAATCATGACCATTGATCTGGGCAAAGGAAACATCAGAGGTTCAGGGATCGGGCATTTGAAGGTAAGTGTTGGGGTCGAGTTTCAATATTGCGAAACGTGAAATCTTGACGCACTCACAGGAAGATCTTGGGTCATGGAGAATGGTCACATGACAGGAGATATGGAAAGGGGATAACAACCGTTAATCTCTTGTCAGAGTTTCAAGAGTCAGGGAGTCAGGTGTTAGAGATTAGAAATGCAATGGCATTTTGAAAGAGTAATTCCTAATCTTGTAAGGAATATTTGACTAGCTTCCCCAACTCCAAATGCAGATTTGAAAGCACCATTGGAAATCTTAGGATTTGTAGATGTCAATCGACTATTTAAGCATGCAAAATAGACTCTCTATGACTGAGAAATTTGATTTTGAAAAAATCTGCGCTTTCACCAGTGCAGAAGGCAGAATTATAACTAGTTAGCTGGTGAAAGCTCCGCCTTTCACCAGCTAAGGAGCAGATTTTCGGGTAAATTAGCTGGTGAAAGCCTGTCACGGCCAAAATAGCTGAATTTTTTCCCAGATCGAGATTTTTTGGGTTTGAATGGTTTGAAGTCTTCTTCAATAAGCTGGTTATGAATTATCAAATCAAAATCCGAAGGCCATTATTGGAGATGAAAGTCAAAAGGGAATTTTTTGACTAGATTTGGTCATTTTCAAGGGAAAAATGATAGGGATTTTTGGCACACATCATCAAATTCGAATTCCACTTTCAGAGGAATAGATCAAAGAGCCTTGGAAGGTTAGGCTACACTTCATCAACTTTCAACCAATGTTTGAAGACTAAAAGATAGAGATTGACCTCATCTTGAGGATCTCTCCTTATCTTTTGTAAATCAGTTTTGACTTTCTATTTTTAGAATATTAGATCCATTCTTTTAGGATCTGAAAACTGACTGTAAAAGGCTATAAATACCTAGTTTTTCT
The DNA here is from genome assembly GCA_032191745.1 of Picea mariana. Taxonomy (NCBI): domain Eukaryota; kingdom Viridiplantae; phylum Streptophyta; class Pinopsida; order Pinales; family Pinaceae; genus Picea; species Picea mariana. The sequence goes on along the minus strand of JASDQU010440089.1, from coordinate 12,894 downwards.
AAGAGTCTAGGGGTTCAAACCGGGAGATATTTTGTGCTACTGTATAGACTCATATTTACAGAAATAAAATTCAATTTCCTTTCGTTTTCAATATCAGAAATTCATCTTTCATTTTCTATACTTTGTTTCAGTTTATTTCAACTTATGAAGACTGTTATCTCTTTATTAAGCTCATAAACTTGAAGTAAAGGATCTCTTTCTATCTTGCATTAATCCCTACATTCAGTTGTATTTGGCAATCAAGAATAATGTTAATCATTTCCCCCTTTTCAAATTACTTGATCTAATTATTGTTCCCTGAAAGCATTGTCTTTTTAAAAGTATGATGAGTTGTCTATTTCAGTGATCTTTAAAGACCCCATTGTTCCAAGAATATCTACATATTATTTCAAAGTTACCAAGCATCCTTAGTCTACAACCATAAGGAGTTTCTTGGAGTGATAACAAATTGGCGCCGTTGCCGGGGAGAGGAGATCGAAGCTCAGCTTCCCTGGGAGACGACATAGATCTGATCTTTGATGATAGACAAAGTTTGGACACTATCGATTGTACATCATCTATCTGGAGACTCCATGAAGGGCGAATTCAGTGGCGACTCCATTGTTCAGAAATCTGTTGGTGACTCCACTGGTATGAAATGGAAAAGATCTTAGCAAAGAGGTATGTGTTCTGCAATTTCTCAAGTATTGTTGGTTTCCCTAATCCAGTGCCTAGTAGAGATGAATGGGAAAATAGCCTTCCTAGATTTTGAGGTGAAGAGTGGGAAGTACCAGCTGAACATTTGTTGGATTTCCATGACTTCATTGATCGGCTTGAAATTGTACATGAAGATGTTCAAATCAAGATTTTCAAATTTTCATTAGAGGGGATTTCTCTTGACTGGTGCCAGTCTCTTCCGGATGTAAGTGTAAACTCTTTAGCATATTTTCATGCTGCTTTTCATATGTTTTGTAAAAATCAATTTTCAAATGACCTTCTCTATCCCAAGTGTTGTCATAAATTCAATTTTCTGAATAAAGAATTTAACACTCAGGAAGAGTATGTTGCTGTAGAAAATAATCTTCATCATGATCATGATATCAATAATCCACACTATGACAACCTTGGTGATGCTTTTGACATCATTTCAAATGCATCTATTGTTTTAGGCTGTCATAAAGATCAGGTTTTTCTCTCTGAAAACTTTGAAGATGTTAAGCAGATTGACAAATTCGGAGGAGATAGTTTTGAATCTGTAACAGATACAAAGGGTTACTTTCAGATAAAGATAGATTGCAGCAGACATTTATAGGAAGGGAAACACAAAGGTTCAGATCAAGAATTGACTTTGTATTTTCCTTCAACGAAGATCACACAGTCTACATTCAACATTGATTTTTGTGAAGGAAAAGAACAGCAGCAACATAGTCAGTTGGATCAATAGTTCAAAGAGGTATTATTTTATGATTTTGAAGAACCTATTGTGGACTTTTTGGATTCTATCAGCAGCATAGATGTTAAAATATTTATGTCAGAAGAAGATTATCTTCATCATCCGCTCAAACCTCTTTTCTGCATGATATGGCCTTCATTATTGCTTGGGTCAAGATCTAGCATGATGCCTGTAAATCAGTTTCTAACATGGCTGCATTGGAAGTATACTTTTACTTGATCAATATACTTCTATTGGCTAGATGTAGGAGTAGACAGAAAAATAAGCTTGCTCTATGAGCACGTAGATTGCTTTCAGTTATTGTTGAATAAGCAGAGCACTCAAAATGTACTGATAAAATTTTGAATGTCTTCATCGAATTCATGCTTGGTTTGCCAAATTCCTTTGATCCTTGATGAGTTTTCATTCATCTTTTCTCCCCAAATCATGTAATCCATGCTTCTCGCTCATGTATTGCAAAAAACATAATAAAATGTGGTATGTGCTTTAGTGATTAACTTTTATCTTAAATCTAAAATTGACCAAATCTACCATGTTTACCAAAGCCACATTACATATAGAGCTGTTCAAATACCTAAATACCAACCATATGTTGAAATTCCAAATCCTATACATCCTAAATTAGTACACATGCCAAACTTTGAGTTCACAAGCCATCACATAAATCAACACAAAGCCTAGCGCTGAACACCAAGCACTATGTGCCGAAGGAAATTGAATATATTTAATCCTCCAAGTGTCAAGAGCTGAGTCAAATGCCAGTTTTGGGAGTTGGCTTCTTGATATTGATCCACAAGACATTCTTATTTACTCAGGGCGTTCTCTATATCAAGCCACAACATGCTATATCATGTTTAAGATTTCATGGTTAAAGGTTTAGAGCAAGCTACTCCTGGTTTCAGGGCAATGGAAAGGCATAATGTTCCTGCAATCACAAGGCTTCTGTACAATTAATTGCTCCAGATTTCAATGAAGATGACGTGGAGCACTGGATGGTTCCTACTGAAAATGTGCTAGAAAAACCTAAGACTCATGAGATTACCGACTTCTGCAGCTTCTATATTCTTCCCTCCTCGATCCTTGGCAATGCTAATTACACCATGCTGAAGGCTGCTTACTCTTATTATAATGTGTCAACCCGGACACCTCTGCTACAGTTGATGAAGGATCTTCTCATTGTGGCAAAGAAGAAAGATTATGATGTGTTTAATGCATCATGCAGAATGAGTCATTTTTTAAGGAACATGCTGCGGGAATGGCGATGGATGTATATTGAAGTATTTTTCCTGAGAGCCTGGGTTAAATTTAGAAAAAACATTAAGTCAAGTGGCACATTTCTTTGTCATCATTGCAAGTTGATGAGAAATAGCTGTCGAAACATCATCTATATACTCGGGCTGTCAGTTATCATTAATTTGGGTATGGTGTAGAATTTCATGAGGGATCATGTCATAACAAACTCGAGATTGCATACGGATCTTATGGAGAATGGTCATGAATGTTGTAATGTCATATTTGAATTAGAATATGTTTAATTGTTCATTATTTCATGCATTGAGTTTGGGTATTGTTTAGCAGATCAAACAGTCGAAATTCCCTCATACAGGCGTGCAATTACAGCTCCAGTTTCGTTCAAGTGGCAAAAGATGGTTGAAACTCTAGTTTGGAGAGAAAACTCATCATACAGATAACCAGTGCATATCCCAGTGCACAAGTGTCAGGCTCAAATGTGCTTGAGATTGCCAGAGAGTTGCTTGCCGAGTTATGTTGATCAAATAATTAGAAGGCAGTGGCCTAGCATTTGAACAGAAGGAACCCCAATGGATCTGCAAAATTGAGGAGCATTTCTTTAAGGATATTTATGATATGGGATGTTATGAAATCTCTCTTGGTGACACCATAGGTGTTGATAATCCTAGCACTATTGTTCCAATGCTTGATGCTGTAATGAGTGTTGTGCCTGTTGAAAAGCTTGCAGTTCATTTCCATGATATATATGGGCAATCACTTGCAAATATTCTTGTTTCACTGCAGATGGGAATTAGCGTTATCGACTCATAAATATCTGGACTTGGAGGGTGTCCATATGACAAAGGTGCAATGGGCAATGTAGCAACTAAAGATGTTGTCTATTTTGGTCTTGGTGTGAAGACAAAATGTTGATCTTGGTAAACTGTTTTCAGCAACAGATTTCATTTGCAAACATTTGGGCCATCAATCTGGATCAAAAGCAGGAATAGCACTGAGCAGAGTCACAAGAGATCACTCAAAGATGTGACATATAAAATAACTTACAATTTCAAGTGATGTGAAAGTTGCATCTTTTAAAACTCTCTGTCCAACTGCCTTTGATTGATTATTATTGTCTTAAAATAAAGATTGGTTGCAGAACATACTTTTCATGAAAAGATATATGCTTGCAATAATTTCTATTCAAGGGCACATTTTTAAGAGCATATTTGGAATCAATCACCATGATGGAAAGCAGCTTGTATGCAGTACACTAATGGTCAGATTTATTTTTGGGATCTGATTGAGGGTCAGCTAATGTGGAGCTTGTGGTGAAAATTATGCCTCTGACGAGTCTGGATCTATTATGATAAGTGTGAGAAATTGTTCCATGGCTGAACATGGTGATTGTGCACTTATGTCTACCAGTCTAGATTCTCTCATGCTTGAGATGTAGTTTTGTTTTCTAACTATAAGGATCAAAGACTCTATAAGCAGTTTATCAAAGAGACCATGCACCAGTTACACTTACTCCGGATCATGGAGCATCTGTGGTGTGTTATGCTGATGGAGTAATGGATCTTTACTTAGGCTGTTATATAACTGTAGCAAGCATTGTACCCATTGGATGCAGAGTTTAAAAAGCCTTCATGGGTATTTGGAAAATAGTTCTTACACTATCATTGAGCAAAAGAGACATAATGACAACATTGCATGCACATATAGAGCAAAAGGGATATCTCTAAATGGAACTGGTTTAGTATTGGTTTGTTTCGAGGAAATATTCTAAAAGTTAGCATGCATCCTGGGCATTAAGATCATGTCATTTATGGAACCTCTGTAGTAGGGACATAGACTGTTGTCTTAGTTATCACTTTGAGAAATTTATTGATCAGCTATTGCATGAGTCAGAAGTTGATAATCTCCTTCTCCTCCATGTTAGTAGCATTTGAGATGGTGGCAATGATTATGTTGAGAACCTTGTATCGAGATATATCAAACTACAGTCAATTGACAGAAACANAAGAGAATGCATCTTTGTATAGAAAACTCAGACTTTTCAGATTGCAGTTGAAGGAACAAGCAGTCCCAGTAACTAGACCACTTGGATTAGAGGCCCTTGCTCAAATTGCCACTTCTATGGAAGGAGAGTTGCAAGCTGAAACCCATCAGGAGGAGATTACAAGTTTAGTCAGAGAGAAAAGAGCTTCATCTAAGAAGCCCTGAATTCATTTACAAACATGCAGGTAATCAGAATTTTGATATTTTGATTTTTGAAATACTTCTGTTTTTCGGTGGTTTAGGCGAGCCCTCCAGTGCTCATTAACCACTAAAAAGAGGTGCTTTCGGTGGATAAGGTGCTTAAATCCAAATACTGTTAACCACAGAAAGCTGTTTTAACCAGAATATTCAAAATTTTGCCCAAATTCGAGATATTCAAGTTGGAATGATGTGAAATCTTCTGGAATAGGATGATTATGAATTATCAAATCAAGTCTAAACACTATTCTGGAAGAAGAAAGTCAAAAAGAAGTTTTTTGACTATATTTGGTCATTTTTAAAAGGCAAAATATCAGGGATCAGAAGACACATCACCTAACTCGAATTTCATCTTCAGGATATCAAGATAAAGATCCTTGGAAGGTTGAACTCGACATCACCAACTTACCACACAGACGCAAGGTGAGATAAGAGTAACTGAGGCATGGCACTTAATGATGTTGAGTAGGAAATATCCAGATGATAAATTGTAAAGGATAAATGACTCCATGCCCAAAACTAAAGGCACAGGGTCTGCCAGGTTCTTGGAAACCTCGCAGGGAGGTATTCATCCCAGTTGGAGCCAGATGTTAGAGATCAGAAATGCAATGGCATTTTTGAAAAAGTAATTCCTAATATTGTAAGGAATATTTGACTAGCTTCCCGGACTCCAAATAAAGATTTGAAAGGACCATTGGAAAGCTTAGGATTTGTAGATGTCAATCGACTATTTAAGCATGCAAAACAGACTCTCCATGACTAAGAAATTTGATTTTGAAAAAATCTGCGCTTTCACCAGCACAGAAGGTAGAATTATAACTAGTTAGCTGGTGAAAGCTCTGCCTTTCACTAGCTAAGGAGCAGATTTTTGGGTAAATTAGTTGGTGAAAGCCTGTCACGGCCAGAATAGCCAAATTTTTGCCCAGATCAAGATTTTTTGGGTTTGAATGGTTTGAAATCTTCTTCAATAAGCTAGTTATGAATTATCAAATCAAAATCTGAAGGCCATTCTTGGAGATGAAAGCCAAAAGGGAAATTTTTGACTAGATTTGGTCATTTTCAAGGGAAAAAAGATAGGGATTTTTGGCACACATCATCAAATTTGAATTCCACTTTTAGAGGAATAGATCAAAGAGCCTTGGAAGGCTAGGCTACACTTCATCAATTTTCAACCAATGTTTGAAGACCAAAAGATAGAGATTGACCTCATCTTGAGGATCTCTCCTTATCTTTTGTATATCAGTTTTGACTTTCTATTTTTAGAATATCAGATCCATTTTTTTAAGATCTGAAAACTGATTGTAAAAGGCTATAAATGCCTAGTTTTTCTAAGAGTCTAAGGGTTCAAACTGGGAGATATTTTGTGCTATTGTATAGACTCATATTTACAGAAATAAAATTCAGTTTCCTTTCATTTTCAATATCAGAAATTCATCTTTCATTTTCTGTACTTTGTTTCAGTTTATTTCAGCTTATGAAGACTGTTATCTCTTTATTAAGATCATAGACTTGAAGTAAGGATCTCTTTCTATCTTGCATGAAGCCCTACATTCAGTTGTATTTGGCAATCAAGAATAGTGTTCATCATTTCCCCCCTTTCAAATTACTTGATCTGATTATTGTTCCCTGAAAGAACTGTCTTTTTAGAAGTATGATGAGTTGTCCATTTCAGTGATATTTAAATACCCCATTGTTCCAAGCATATCTACATATTATTTCAAAGTTACCAAGCATCCTTAGTCTACAACCCTAAGGAGTTTCTTGGAGTGATAACATCAGGATCAAGTCACTCGCAAAGTCCCGACACGTGAAATCACGACGTGCCTTTTGTGTAGGCAAGCGGTCACAATCCGTGATCGCGTGGAGTGGAAGTCTGCACTTGGGTGCTTAGTCACACAAGTGGATTTTTGTGGGAGGACCTATGGATTTGAAGAGAGTGAAGGTTCTAGCAGGGACCATAGATTTGTTCCAGCTCGACGAGAGAGAACGATACAGAGACCGGGAGGTCACAGAACCCTGAAGGGGAGGGGGGTTGCATCAACTTGGCTAAGTGTTAACCTTGTGAACACCTTGCAAGAGACTTCTTGAGATTTTATACTCCACTGAGTATATGTGCACTAATTTCACTCACTCTTCACAGTTTCACATTATCTCTCCTGAGCTACTAAGTCTAAAAGCAACTCTTCCTTTGCACTCCTTGTGTGGCTATTGTGCAATCCTTGCACCAATGCTTCAAAATAGAAACAATTGAAACTTACAGAACACTACAAGTTCATTCAATTAACCATGAAATGCACACAAAAGAATATAAAACATAGAAAACAAAAAGAATAACGTTACCCAATAAACTCATGGATATGCAAAATCAAAATTTGAGAGTACTCCTCCTATATTATATTCCTTCAACAAAGAATTTACAAAGTTCTCAATAAAAACTCTCTACAACAACAACAAATTAACATATAAACTTCGGTAGAAGCTAATTACAATATTATTGAGCAGCCCATTTGGGCATAGACTACATACATTTATACATGGCTGGGCTTCTCAAGCCTTCCTTCCGACTACGCTAGTGCTTTCACATCATAATCAAGCATTCTACCACTAAGTCTTATTACAATAAATGGAATTTAAAATCTATATATGAGTCGATGCTCAATATCTGTACAATCCTACAAGTTATTAAAGAAATTACAATCTCCTACGATCTCATACAATGAATCTTGCCTCAAAACATTAAAATCTCATTAATTGCAATGCTTTCAAAATAGTAAATGATTTGCTCCCCTTGTGATCCAAAAAGTTTTGAACGTGCAAGTTGGATGCTGAGTTGTCCTCCACTTTCCTCATTGAACATTGATGATGATGCTCTTGCATCAAAGAGTGATCCTAACCTTACTATGACCTATCATATGTAGGGAACAAGAATGACCATTACTGACTTTCATCTTCAAGATGGATTGTTATGACATCTGGGTCATGTATGTGTTCCTTCAAGTGAGTGTGCCAAGTTGATTTGGGAATCACACTACAATTGGGTGGAAAGACACTTTGGCATGGAGAAGGAATTGGCAGTACTATAGAAGTGTTTCTATTGGTTGAAGCTTCAACATGATGTTAGTAATTATATCAAATCCTACATTAATTGCTCCATTTCCAAGCTATCCATTAAAAAAAAGGACTTTACACCCCTCTGCCAATTCCCTACAGGACCTGAGAATCCATCTCAATGGACTACATGTCAGGTCCTCCATCAACCAAACATGGAAATGATTGTGTATTCACGGTGGTTGATTGATTCTCTAATATGGTTGATCAATTCTCTAAGATTTCCATTCTAACCACCTACAAGAAGAGTATCACAACCAAGGCCACTACCAATCTCTTCTTTGATCGTGTATGGGTACACTTCGGACTACCACATACCATCATATCAGATTGGTACAACAAATTATTTATCACATTATGGTCGATCCTCTTGTCATTGTTGGACACCAATATCACCAAATCCATTTCCTTCCACCTTTAGATGAATGGAAAAATAGAGTTTGTCAATAGGATGATCATGCATATCTTGCACATGTACAACTCCCAGCAACCACGCATGTGGAATGAGAGCCTTCCTTATGTCCAACATAGCTACAAATAATCCTTCCATAGCTCAGCTGACCACAATGCTTTTCAAGTGGGCCTATGATTTCAACCATTGGGTGCCATTGATGTAGCACTACCCCTTTGATCCACACAGGAAGAATCTTCCCATGCTCAATATGAGGCTGAAAAATCCACAAAATTCATTAAATGGATTCAACATATCTACCAACAGGTCCATGGTATTTTTTAGAAATACAACGCTCAATACAAGCAATTCCATGACAAGGTGGGAGACAAGGTTTGGTTTCATTTAAAGAAAGAGCACCTTACAGGACCCCATTGGAAATCATGGCCACTTTTCTATGGACCTTACACTATCACCAAGGTTGTGGGTGATAATGATTTTTAGTTAAGTATTCCCCCCTTCCTTGTCTTGCACCTAATATTTAATGTGGACCTCCTTTTGCCATATTTTACTCCACTATTGGACACATCAGAAGTGGAAGAGAAGGGGAAACCTATAGAGCTCAACCTTGATGGCATGGAAAAATACACCATTGATCTGATCATAGACACACAGGTTAAGGGCACCCACCATTATAAGATCCAACTCTATTGGTTTGTCAAAGAAGGGTAGCTACTGCACCAAGGAAAGTGGCTCCCCAAGCATCAAGTTTAGTAGAAGTTTCCCCATTTAATGGGGGAACTCAATGTAATGGGGAACATTGCTTCCTAAATGGGGAGTACTGATACAAGTGGACATTAGTGGTTTCCCACCTATTCCATTGGCTCAAAAATAGTTTCCATATTGGCAGCTTTTCTATGATTTTTCGGGTACCAAAATTCCGGGGCCATTTTGAGGCCCTAAACTACATTTTTTTGGCTTGGCAGTGCCTATCATGTAACCAAAGGTAGATTCTAGGACAAACAGAATGTGCACTCCTTGGATAGACCTTTTCAGCTAGGTACTAAGTTCCCCAAACGAAGATCATATGAAACATTTATGCCCTCAGGAAGTTGATGTATTAACTACCCTCATTAGGTCCCACAAAACTTTTGGTGTTTCATCTCTTGAGGTTAGGGTTTTGGGTGTTTATGGTTTTCTCATTTATTCTTTATGTTAAAAAAACCTTTGGATCCTCATTCTAATCACCTTCTTGTGAATGTGTGTATCTATCACATCTCTTTTCAGATATAATCTACCACCATTCTAGTGAGTTCATTTCACTATGTGTTTTCTTTTACAGTCTTTGTATATTTCATTATTTAATAGAATTTGAGTATCACTGTATCTCTATGTTTCTGTCCTATTTTTATGTTTCATTTCATTCCCTCATAAATACATATTAGTGGTATTAGAGAAGTCTTCTCTTTATCTGTTTCTGCATGCATGTCTCCAACAAGGTCTGGGTATATGGCATTGGGACTCAAACTGGTCAATCCTTTGGAAAATTTGCCTCTCTGACCTCGATGATTTCCCATGGCGGAGGAAAAGAGAGACGAGGGAGAAATAGATCCTATTAAGTTATTTCTTTCAAAAGTCCTTGCACAAAAAAGGAACGAGATGATGGCTAATTTTTCCCAAATCCTTCAATGACCCCTAATAACAACAAATGAATCTTCATTAATCGACTACTTTAGAGGCACCACCCCCTTCAAGGTATAAGTTAATTTTTATATTCCCATGTTTGAAGGTCAAATATATGTATATTCTTTGGAAAAGTGGTTAAGTCTACTAAAAGGTTATTTCTCTATCCATAGTTTTTCCAATTAAGGGAAAATATCACCTTTGCACTATTTAAGGTTGTCCCCCATGTCAAACATTGGTGGGATACTTACTATGAGAAAAACTCCATAGAGGAGTCTGGAATATTTAGGGTTGAGCCCACTTGGGAATCTTTTATGGATGTTGTCAAGGAACAATATTACCATGTTGGAAACTACAACAACCAGTAGATGAGATGGACCACATTCTGTCAAGAGAGGGAACAAACAATGTCGTAGTTCACAAATACCTTACATACCTTATGCACCAAGACAAGTATTAGAGACTTTGAGCAACATCTAGTTCTAAAATATCGTAGGGGTATACATAGGTATATCCAATTAGAAATGGAGTTTTTGGACATCTTATCACTGGGAGTGGCTTATCGATATGTTGTCAAAATCGAGAAAAAAATTAATCAAAGGAATAAGTGGGAGTTTGGATCTACGAATGCATCACAAGAGAAGTCGAGAAAAGGAATTCCCAACACACAAAACAAAGGAGAAAGAAAGGATGGAAAACCTAAGGATAACCAGTCTAAGTTGTAAACAAACAAGGGTAATGGGAAGACGAAGAAAGACACTAGGAAGTGGTGTGAGTTCCATAAAGGCTCCTAGCACAACACTGATGAATGTCTCTCAAAGTAGTCATTGGTGGTCGAGATAAAATCTTCAAAGTTAGATCCAGACTCTGACTCCAATTTAGATCCATACAAGGGGAAACAAAACATTGATGCATAACCCAATGCCATAGTCACTACCACCAATATATAGCCAAATGAACTAGAAGAGCCAGAGGAAGGTGAGCACCTTTTTCACTCACAAATGTGGGTGAAGGGTTCTCTACTATATTTCATTATCAATAGTGGAAGCCAAAAGAACCTCATATTAGTAGAGTTATTCAAGCAGTTGGAGTTTTAGACAACACCACATCAACAATTGTACAACATTAGGTGGCTTAGCTAAGGACGATATCTCTGCATCAGCCAACAATGTCACTTTCCCTATGGAATCAAGCCTTTCAAGGATGAGGTATTGTGTGATTTTTCCCCACTTGAACTTTTTGATTTTCTTTTACGAAAACCACATATGTGGAAACTTCATGATGTATATGAGTATAGACCTCGGATATTCATTTTGATCATGGGTATTAAAATGTACATGATACAAAAGGTAGCTCCACCTACCATAATTTCTTTGGTCTCGGCTAAGTAGTGAAGGAAGGTCATCACCCATATTGGGAAATTTTTCCTCTTCATTATTCACTCTCAGAGTGAACAGAAGGTTGTGGCCACATCCATTTTCTCCACACAAGTCTCCTCTATGCAACAAAATAAAGTAGAAAAATTCGTGGAATAATATCGGGTTATCTTCACCTCACCCATCGGGGTTCCTCTACACTTTCAGGTCAAGAATTCAATTGAGCGGACCCCTAGAACACGGTTTTGTCCATTTCTTCACTTGGGTCAGAAAAACAAGGGCACTTGCATGCTTAGTTGTGCCTGCTAGACAATACAAAGGTTAGTGGATGAGTTAAACAAACCAAGCACATGACATAAACAAGTAAACAAACTAAAACAACTAAGGAAATAAAAACTAAAATTCATAAGAAACTTTGAACCAAAAACAATCAACCAATGACCAAGATTATGCCACCAATGGATAACTATATTAGTTGGAAAAACACCATAGAGAAAAATGAGGACATATGGGTCCCCTCTTCCTCCTTGGGAGGGCTCTAGAGTTCCCTATTGGAGAGCTCTTATTACAATGGTAGAAAAAATTTCAAATGATGGAGAAATCAATGCCTATTCCCTCAAGAGGTGAGTGGAATGGCCTATTGGAATGTTTCTAGAATGCTCCAAGGAGAAAAGAGGATTCTCAAGGGAGGATTGAGGTAGCATAACAATACTATAAAAATATTATTTTCTTAGTGCACCCATGGCCTCCATTTATAGCATTTCTTCAAGGCAATATTCAACTAGTTCTTAGTGTGAACAAGGGGAGCCCCCATTCAGATTTAGCTCATATTTGAAGGTCAAATCAAGTTGGGAGCTGGTCCATAAGTGGTTGATGGGATGACAAGAACCATAAATTCATTGTTCACAAGAGTGCGAAGATTTTCTTGTACATAGTTGTGCATATGGTGCATTGTGTGCTCTATGGGATTCTTTGGCCAACGCACTATGCGTGTGCCTCCTTTAGTGTGTTAGAACATGTAAATTTTTTCCCAATTGTATAGTTTTTGCCTCTTGGAAATGCATTTTTCTACTGTAGGTGAACAAACAGTTATTTGGTATTGTTTTATTTCTGTAACCATTTGCATGCAATGTTGCATACGAAATTCCAGTGATAACATATGCCCCCTGATTTGTGAGGTTAGGAGAATACGTATAGCCAAAATACATCAATGTTTATTTCAGTGAGAGTGCCATTGTAATGAAGAGTGCTGAGAGGAACTACAAGAGTGATCCATTGGAGGGAGAAGGGAAACTGTGGGACCCAAATCTTTCTCTAGGGAAAAAAAGAAAATCTGTATACAAATGAGGCAGGCATGCCCCATGCTCGTGTCATGTAACTCAAAATGTAAGACAATAACTAAATGTGTATGTTGA
>JASDQU010440088.1:93189-128974 GCA_032191745.1 Picea mariana | reverse complement strand
GGGTTTGGGCCCTAGCCGCTTTGGCTCTTCTTCTCGTTCCATCCGTCCTTTAAGATCTACAAACTTATTATACAAGCATCATTGAACATTGGCATGATGCATCTTACAAGTGTTCCTCTATTGGATTAAATTCGAAGTCTTGGACAAAATTTATTTTTATTTCGGTCTAGTTGGAAGTGTGGTCACATGCTTCTTAAATTTTGTACCATTTTATTGGTATCTCATATAATGTACTTGAAAAAATATGGGGCCATACCCTTTCATCCTTGTATCCAATTCTTCGCCATTCAATTTCGTAACGTTGAATATTCTCTACTGGATCATAACCAAGTTTGAATGTAGGAATATCTGCATCTTTGGATAGTTTCTTATAGCCGAATATTTTAATGAAGTATGTCGACATAGTCGTCCATGTTTGTAATCGGGGGAATGTGTTTCCCACCATATTGTAGCTTGGCTTGTGAAAGTTTCCACAAGACTCTATGTTTTTCCTTGCTCTCCTATGGATTTATCTACCTCTTCCATGTGAGTCAAAGGGGTATGTCGTTCACTGTATCACCAAGGATGATTTTAGGGGCTAAATTTCCCTCATGATATAATTTTCCATGGTTTTTCCCAAAAAAATATTCTCCATTCTAAAAATGATTCCCCCAAATTCTATATGATAAAATTATTTTACCTTAAAAATCGCCAAAATTTTATGCAAACTATATAAAATCCTTAGAAATTTGAATTTTTACAAAAATATTGCCAAACATTTATAGTTGGCATATGAAGGATTAGTAAGATTCGCCAAGGTTTTTACATTTTAAAATAAATTTTCATCGTTAAAATCATCCCTGTGTATCATAAGGGTTTTCTTATTTGAATGTCCGTCGAAATGAGAGTGGGAGTTTGTTGGGATATTTTTTCGTAAACTTTTGGTACAGCCTCGATTGAATAGCACATCTTAAGATGTTTATTTGGAATAAATTTGATATACCAACATTATTTTGCATTTTCTTCATAGTTCTCTATTTTCCAGTTGTATAAGGCGAAGTCAAAATTATGTTCGACTTACATGGGAGATTCTCTCAAAATTTCTCCTTCTTCGGTCGGTTCTATATAATATTTTTGTTCATTATTTATTTGATATAAAAATATGGCTTCTTGATCTTCGTCCCATGACACCATCCATGGTTTTCCTTCCTTTCGATCTTCCTTTCAATCCAGGGGAATAATTATTTTTCTACCGCTTCCTTTTAATTTAATTCTATCTCTTTCTAGAGGGATAATTGCTTTCATTCATCGACCCCATGGCCGAATGTGTATGCTGGAATTCCTTTGACAAGGTTGAGTACCTCAAAGTCGACCGAAGTCAGTGTTCCCATAATTTATGTGTCGATATTTCTCAGTATTCTGATTGGTTCTATTAATCTCTAATCGACTAACTTAAGATAATTCATCGTGGGTGCTAGGTTAGGTCGTCCCATTCATACCCATGTTTCTCATGGTAAAACATTAACTTATGAACCAAAATCAACTACCACCTGATTGATCATCATTCCTTTGATTTCCAATTCAACTCGTGGATCATAATATTTTCTATTACAAGAAATATGATTTTCATCCTTGGTTGGTTTCTGACCATCTTTGTATTCTCGTAGTATGTTGAGTAGGTCCAATAGCCTACCTATCGAATGTTCTACAATATGCAACGTTGCTTCACATGTTGTGTTATGTTATCTCCCTATATCTCCCACCATCCTTGCCACGACTATTTAAACAGTCTTAGTCGTGAAACACAAGGAGGTGAAATCTTTAGCAAATCAACAATTATCAAATTTATCCATTCGTTTACATATTTTAAGCTTCATCCTCATGGCACGAAGTGTATGAGGATGAAGCAATAATCAAACTAGCTTAACATAGTATTGCTAGAACTTTGATGATTTAATAAACATTCAGCAATTATCTTAGGCACAATCTGGAGATAAACTTGGCATACTCTATTTCCTATATTGGTGTCGGATCGTGACAGGTGAGATATAGTAGATATTACCGGATTCGAACAACACACAATTGGTTGGTACCAGACTAGAACAGTCTGTGAATGTTGGTACCAGATTGTGATAGTGAATGATCTGGTGCATAAGTACTAGATGGATGGGCTGACATAGAGGTGTCGGACTTGTCCAAAGGTCAAAGGCTACACGTGGCAATTTTAAACATTAGTACATGAAATATTTAGTCTCCTAGCTTAATAAACCAAAAAATGCACGAATTCAAATATACTTTACCTTATGACCTTATAAGTGACTGGAGGTAGTGTTCTTTGTCATTTATCCAAGCTTAGGTAGTCCAAAAAGGTATAAATGAGAAGTATAATATGGTAATGGGGATGTCAATTTAGAGGCTCAACATTCCCCCATGCCAAAATTATTGCATGTCCTCATGCAACTAAAACATACTCAAAATTTTAAAAAATTGAGACTCCATTCTCTTTACTCCTATGGATCAATGATGTTGACAACTGAGGCTTATGCTTTCAGCTTCCTTTTTATGACCCGAATGTATTGTAACAGTCTTAGTACCTTCTTGAGATTATTATAAGTCTCTTCATGGTCATCTTGGAGTTGTTGGCTGGTTGCCTTCAGTTGCTCGTTTTCCTTCTTGATATATCTATCCAGTAGTTGGTATTAATTTACCTCTTGTTTTAGTTCTTGATTTTTCTTTCGTAGCTCCTCAATATTCTTCTTCATATGTTCTTTTGTTAAGGTCCTCATTGATCCCATTGTTTCCGGCTAGATGTGTTCTCTTTCCTCCACTTCCTCCCTCATCCCACACAAAGTAATAGTAACTTGTTCCTTAGTTAAGCTAGGGATGCCATCCTAGACTGGTAGGTCTAGGGTAGGGGAGGTAAGATCTATTGGGTCTTCATGTGTAAGAGGACTAACAGTTGATTTTCCTTTCTTTTCCATGCTCCTTGTGGTCCTTTTATAAGGGGGTGATGGATCAGAAGTGCTAACATGTTTCCTTTTCCTCTTTTCTTTCTGTGGAATGGTTACAAGAGGTTATTCTATGGATTGTTTATCTTTATGATTTGAGCTACTCTTCTCTTTCCTCAAGGGTTTTGACTTATGACCCTTCTCCTCAAGTGCTACTGCTGGGATCTCCTCTACTAATTCAGATTTACCTTTCGATTCTTGACTTTTAATAGTCTTATTAACTGAGGAAGAGGGCCCTACTTGTTTACTAGCTTTATCTTTTTGGCTCCCTGCTCTGGAGGATGATGAAGTTACCTTGTCTTTCTTGCCCTTTTTCTCCTTAGGTTCCTTATATTCATCTGGAGTAGGTTGGGATTCCTCTACATGTTCATTTTCTGTGGAAAGGTGTTGAGTGATGAGGGTTTTCCAACTAAACCCTTGCTTCCTAATTTCCTGTATAACTAACATTTTGATAAGACCCTGATGATAAATACTAGTCTTCTCAGTTTTAGATAAGGATTTGACACCTCTTACCATCTTGTTCAGACTCATCCATAAAAAGTATGGAAAGTCAATTTCAGGACCTCCTTCAAAGTGAAACAAAATCCTAAGATGGTATAGGAAGGTTACAACATACCTACCTTCACAAGTGAGGAATCGTTGAAGACTAGCAAGCATTGGATGATATTCTTCCTTGATATAGTTTCTAGAAATCCCCTTTTTCCAATCAGAGTGTCGATGGTCTTCCTTCAGAAATATTTGGCACATTTCTTTATTAATTCCTACTCCTTTGAAATACTTGGCTCCTCTTCTAGGTAATCCCGTGGCCTCCCTTGAAGATGCTTCATTGATTGTTAGTTGTTGATTTCCTATGTGAACAATCTCTCCATCGTAACTCTGTATAAATGCATGAGATACCCTCTCATGAAATCTTGTGAATTTTTCTAAAAACAACATCCATCCCTCTCTAGCATACTTATCTCTACATAGCTAGAATTCCCCGTTCTCCCTATAAATATGGAAGACCGATTCATGTCTTCTCACAAACATCCTTATAAACTGTGAGTGTAAACCGGGCTGTAGTGTAAGATTTTTAGTCAACTGTGAGCGTAAGGGTTTGGTACTGGATATCGCAGAGAGGAGTAGGTTCTGAACTGGAGAAACATGGGTAATGACAAGGAAAAATAGTGATGGTGTCAATAATATGTTTAAGTGAAGATGTTGCGAAGGAAATTAAGACGAGATGAGGCTCATCTGGATGGCTTCGCCACCCAGATAATCCATTTCATTTCTTCTCATTAGTGTAATGATGGGAGAGAGACGTTTGGTAGCAATGCATAATTGTTGTTTGGAATAGGCGATTGGACTTCTAAGCGACAAATTTGATGTGACACGAGGTAGATTCGTGATTACTTAAGGATGAAGCCATTCTTGGTTTAAGGTCGTGGCTCATCATTACTGGGCATGCTCATTTCAGTTCATACCCACACCCATACATTGTGATTTTTCCCTCAACATCTTTTTAAGTGCTTATGTGGTGAGAAAACTGATTAAGGCTAAGCATATGGGTATGAGGGAAGTAAAAGTTAGACGCATGGTTTTAACAATAAGGTCATAAGATCTAGTATACACTTTCATACCTATTGTAGTTTTATAAGAAAAGGAAAATAAACAATACCATGTTACCTTTGCTTTTACCATTGCATAACCAATACCCATAGCATATGCAAATGCCTTTGTATTTGAAGCTTGCAGATTATCAGAGTTCATCTTTTTAGGATGGA
Organism: Picea mariana; assembly: GCA_032191745.1. NCBI lineage: Eukaryota > Viridiplantae > Streptophyta > Pinopsida > Pinales > Pinaceae > Picea > Picea mariana. Next base: position 124,224 of record JASDQU010440088.1, on the reverse strand, counting down.
GTTTTCTAGAGGCTTAGTACTAGAATTTATTGTACTTTATGAAACTTCTTTATTTTGTGTTTGTCTTTGAATTTCTTCCTTTGTGTCTGGTTTTTCCAGGTTGTAAGGTGGTCATGCTGGTCTCTAAAGATGAGATGTGAGTCTAGAAAAGAGTCCTGAAAGGGGATCTTTGACCCTCCCCCATGCCAAAGGTGTTGCATATCCTTATGCAAAAAGATCTGACACATTGTATCACCATGGAAGAAAATTGATAAGAGAAGAGAAACCAAATGAAATTCCAAAAGTACATTTTTCACCTAGCATATCATCCCATGCCCTATTTGTTGTTTAAAAATCAAATTTCCTTTCTTCTGATGACTTAAGAACAACATTCAACAACAAAAACAGGGAAATTTTGTATTTTTCCATAAGAACAGATCCCACCTAACTTGCTTCAAAGATTTACTATCATTGGATGTTATGGATAAATTTCACAGTATAAGTAGATTAGACTCCCTAGTCAGGGTCCCACTCTTAAGAAGTTTCCTTCTTAGGTAATGTAGGATTTAGATGTTAGACCGGTAAAGTTGACTTAGGGTAATTCTCAAATGGACATTTGCTTATAGTATTCATTGTGTTTGTTAATTTGGAGTTTGTTTCTTATAAATGTCACAATGACATTTGCTTGTAGTATTCATTTTTAGATGACAAAAGTGGATTTTTCAATCAAACAAGTATAGACGAGACATTTCACAACCAGAACCCACTGCTAGCAAGAATGTTCAGTACTTTGGTGGGGTAGTTGTGATATTTAGTGAGAGACATACCTTCCCTAGGCAGAATGCCCCATTTCCAATAGGCATGTTCAATACCTTGATGGGTTTGCCTAGTCATACCACAGACCGGTACCTGCTGCGAGAAGACCTATTCAGTATCCCGCGGGGTTAGTCTCTTAAACCCTTTTTCTATCAGAGGCTTCGTGTCCATAGTTAGCTATTTTGGTTTTTGTTAAAGAGTTCTTTTTCACAGGTGACAGGGGAGGCTCGTCTGAAAACCCTTTTACATGTTGGGATGGTATTGGGTTAGAAGGTATACTCTCTTATTTGAATGTCTTTAAAGGTTTGTCTGAAGGAAAAATAAAATTATGTATGCACATTATTTCTTTAGAATGATCCAGATGTATGATTTGTCTGAGTTTGTCCATAAGAGAATGACCTAAAGTTACCTTAGGGTACTGATACATACTCTTCCATAAAATTTTCCTAGTGTGCCCATGACAGAGGGTGTTCATATACTCATATGCTACTCTTTAGTAAATATAATCCAATGATCATTGTTGAAGTCTAGTTGGGATGAAATAGTTACTTGTAGGCTAATATTTTTAATCCCTTTAATCATGCTGGAGTACTGATGTTGTTTGTAATGTACTTTTTGATGAAGGCAACCTCTAAACTCTAAATTTGGTTAAGCATGGTTCCTTACACAACACAGGTAAAATATTATATTTTCTTTGTGAAGAAACAAAACCAAAAGAAATTAAAATACTTCTTTTTAGCCAACAACAGAACCAAAAGAAATTAAATTACTTCCTTTTAGCCAGAAACAGAACCAAAAGAAATTATTGCTTCATAAGAGATGCCATCTAATGTTGCAGTCATCTCCTTGGTTCCATCTTAAGTGGTTATTTCACGGCTTCACACTTCATATTAATTGACATAAGATATTGAAATAGACATAACATTCTTTTTCAATTAGGTGATATGTCCTGATAGTACCGTATAAGGATAGAATTCTAGTACCGGACCAACACAGGACTGTTGGTACCAGACCAAAAAAGAATTTCTGGTACCGAATCAACACTGCTGGTACCGGACCAGAACAAAGTATTGTTGATGCTTACAAACTGATATTTTAGCAAGTTCATGAAAGATTGAATAAATTATAGAAATCTACTAACAAAATAAAATGCGAAAGTAAAACAAAGGAGGTGAGAATCCATTGTTACATTCAACTTATTAACAAAACATAGTCCACACACCTATGTACAAAAGTTTTAAAATTAAATAAATCAATAAATGTGGATCAGTAGGAAGATCTCCTTCCTTACTAATTACCTGCATATCTGAATTTTGTAGCACATGTGTCAGAAATTCTTCTTTTGACAAGGGTTTGTTATAAATTCTTAATCGGTGCCCATTCACGAGTAGGGGTGTCTGATGTTTGTCAATTGTTTTTATCTTGATTGAACCATTATGATAGACAATGTCAATCTCGTAAGTTCCCAACCAACGAGTATTTAACTTACCTTTCAAGTTCTTGAACTTGCTGTCATACAACAAGGCCCAATCTCCCGGTTGAAATTTTTTATTTTTGAGATACTTGCCATGCCATTTTGTTCTCTTCTCTTGAATAAGGGTGGTTCTTTAAAGTGCTTCCTGCCTGATTTTATCTAGATCATTAAGTTGCAAGAGCCTTTGTTGCTGGGATTCATCTAAGTTCATGCCAACTTGTACAATAGTCCTAAAAGTTTTGATATGAAATTCTATGGGGAGAAGCACATGCTTCTCGTACACCAACTCGTAAGGTGTATGCCTTGTTGTATTCCTCTAGGTGATTCTATAAGCCCATAAGGCTTCTAGTAATCTATCAACCCAATCCTTGTGGTGTAGCTGTACTGTTTTAGTAAGAATGAACTCAATGACTTTGTTGGTAGATTCTACTTTCCCATTCGCCTGTGGATGATAGGGTGTAGATTTCTTGTGCTTGATTTGGTATTGTTCTATAACAGCTTTGACTAGATTAGATGTAAATTGAGTCCCCTGATCAATCACAATTTCTCGAGGTACACCGAATCTAGTAAAAATGTCATTAAAAAGGAAATCTACTACTGATTGTTCGCTTGCAGTTAGTAAAGATTTTTCTTCAACCTACTTAGTCACATAGCCAGTACATACAAGTATGTACTTTTTCTTTTTAGATGCAAGATTTATGGGTTCTACAAAGTCTAATGCCCATTTTGTGAAAGTTTCAATAATTGCTTGGGCTTGAAGTGGCATTTGGTCTCGTGCAGTAAGCTTACCCATTCATTGGCATTCATCACAATTGGATACATAAGTTATGACATCTTTGAAAATATTAGGCCAATAATAATCAGATTGCAGAACTTTATAAGCAGTCATCTTGTCGAAAAAGTGGCCTCCACAAGGACCATCGGCAGGCTTGTAGAATATCATGGATCTCATCTTCCCTTTCACATCTCCTGATTACCAAATCTGGTCTTGTTTTATAAAGATAATCATCATGCCACATATAGTTTGCACTTAGCTGAATTACTTTTTGTTTTTCTCTAGGAGAAAATTTCTGAGGCATATTCCCTGTCACAAGATAGTTAGCTACATCTGCATACCAAGGGGTAAATGTAGAAATAGAAAAAAAAAAAAAATCATCAGGTAAGTTATCATCTACTGGTGCATTATCTCCCAGATGAATCATTCTAGATAAGAAATCAGCCACAAGATTATCCATACCAGGTCTATCAATAATATTGATATTAAACTCTATAATAATAATAGCCATCTTGCAACTCTAGGGTTTGTTACAGGATTGTTCATTAAGAATTTGATAGCTGAATGATCAGTGTGTACAAAAGCTTGATATCCTGTAATATAGTGTCTAAATTTATTGATCACATGGACTACAACTAACAATTCTTTTTCTGTGACCATATAATTAACTTATGTTGGGGAAAAGTTTTTACTGACAAAGTAAATAGCATAAAGCATTTGATTTTCCATTTGTCCAAGAACTACCCCTAGGGTCGTGTTTGAGGCATCGGTACAGATATGAAAAGGAAGGGACCAATTTGGTCCTCTTAATATAGGGGTACTTGAAAATTTATGTTTTAGAATTTCAAAATATACTTGGCATTCATCATTTCAATTAAATTCATCTTATTTAGATAATAACTTAAATAAGGGAATAGCTAAGCTTGTAAAATTTGGAATGAATCTTCTATAGTAGCCAGCATGCCCTAAAAAGATGTGAACTTCCTTTTGTGAGGAAGGTATTCTGATTTGTGTGATAATATGAATCTTTGCGAGATCAACTCTCATTCTAGAACTAGAGATGTGATGTCTCAAAACAATACCTTCAGTGAGCATCATTTTTGACTTTTCATTACTTAGGGAAATCTTAGTTTCCTTACACCTAATCAAGAATTTTTCTAGATTGGTCAAAGCTTCCTGGAAGTCATATCCATGGACTGTAAAGTCATCCATGTAGACTTCCATGCAATCATTGATCAAGTCAAAGAAAATGGCTAGGAAAACCCTTTGGAAGGTGGTTGGGGCATTGCAAAATCCAAAAGGAAGAACCCTATAAGCATAGGTTCCCCATGGGCAGGTGAAAGTGGTTTTTTCCTGGACTTTGGGTGATATTTGTATTTGGTTATAACCACTAAACCCATCTAGGAACGAGAATTACTTCTTTCTGGACAAGATATCCAACACTTGATCGATAAATGGTAAGGGAAAATAATCCCTATGGGTGGATTTGTTCAACTCCCTAAATTCTACACATATTCTCCACTTACCGTTTTTCTTAGGAACTATGACAAGTGGAGACACCCATTGACTATTTGAAATGGGGTATATGAGGTTAGCTTGAAGGAGTTTTTTCAATTCCTCTTTTACAATATCTTTGAGGGCTAGATTCATCCTTCTCTAAGGCTGTCTAACTGGTCTGATTTGGTCATTAGTGTAGATATGATGTGTGCATGTGTCAAGGTGAATGCCTTTCATGTTTGCATAATCCCATGCAAAGGCATCAAATTGTCTTTGGAGCATTTCAATTACTTGTGTCTTTTGTTCTGGTTCCAAACTAGAGTTGATATACAAAGGTTTTCCCGGGATAATCTCAACAAGTTCAATTCTTTCATCTTTCTCTGAGGAAGGTGGTGATAAAGTATATAATAAGGTGATATCAGGGTGCCAATTTTGTTGAAATTCGGAACTGAAAATATGTGACAATTCTGCAAAAGACCTAGGATATTCAATGCAGTTTGTATCAGCCAAAAATAAACTTAAGACTTGTTCATCTAATTGTTCTTTCATTCCTCTTACTTGTTCAAGTGTTAACATGGGTCTGATGCAATCGTCCTCTCCATAAGGGTTTTCAAGCCAAACATGTATCTCTTGTGTCGGTTGGGCAGGAGGGAAGAGGACAAGCTTTTGGCTATGTGTGCCATTGGATATAGTCATCTCGCCAGATCGACAACTAATAAAGGCATCTGTTGTGGCCAGCCAAGGGCAGCCAAGAACCACAGGGTGTCCCAGTTTGGAGGATGATTTAGAATAGATGACTAGAAAGTCTACTGGATAGTCCCAAGAAGCGAGTGTGACTGTGACATCATCTAAACTTCATGCACGGATAATGACTAACTTATCTGCCAACTCTATCATGGTTTGGGTTGGTCTTAACTGGTCGTTTTGGATTTTTTTCATAGTGTCAAAAGGCATTACATTAATTGCTGCACCCAAATCAATGAGTGTGTTCGGTAAGGAAATACCATTAATTTCAACAGTGACTGCTGGGTTTCCAGGGTCATTATATTTATATGGCATTTCAGAAATAAATTCAGATAATTGTCCTACCACCTGAATAAGGGGAGGTTCCTTCTTCTTCCTTCCTGGTTTCTTAAGGAAAATATCCCTTATGATTTTGGCATATATGGGAATATCCCTGATGGCTTGCAGTAGAGGTATTTTTACACATACGTTTCATAACTCATTCTCTATGTCTTTGTGCAAGGGTGGGTCAGGTTTCTTCTCTAATAGTATTTCAGGGTAGGGTGGAAGATTAAATTGTTAAGGTACTCCTAAGGACAGATAAGTGGTTGAAATATGAGGGGAAGTCTCTCCTTCTAAAGGGGTGGTTTGAGTATTTTATTGTTTAGAATGATTATCATTTTCTTCTTAAATTTTTACTCCAGAATTTAATTGATTTACAACTTTCTCGGATCTGAGTTGAATTTCATAGGTGGGAAAGGTTTGGACTTCTTCATTCTGCACAGGGTGGGTGGGTCAATTATTAGGGTTAGGAATTGGTTGGGCAGGGATTGTTGTTGGTCTAGGAGGGTTGTGGGCAGCTTGGTTTTGTGGCTGTTGATTTGCATTTATAGGTGCTTGTTGCTACTGGTTAGGGTTCAAGGGTAATGTGAATTGCTGTTGTATAGGAGGTGGAAGTAAAGCTTGTATCTAAGGTGGGTTAAATCCAGGTAGTAATTGGGAAATATTTGCAAGATACTGTGGATATGTTGGGTTAGAGGGAATCCCATACATAGGTCCCCTCCAACCTTGTTGCCAAAGTTGAGCTTGAGCTTGCTGCGATGTCCATTAGAGATAGGGCATTGGAGAAGGACCCCATTGTTGCTGTTGATATTGTGTATTAGGGTCATAAAATGTATTGGGGTTTTGTGCTCTCCAAGGCCTCCTAGAAGGGTACGGTTGTTCCTGTGAGACTCCTCCTCCCCTATAAATGGCTTGTAGCTCAAGAAAAGTTGGACACTCAGAAGTGGGGTGCTCTAGTGTACACATGCCACAAACTTCTATGACATTTAATGGGAATTATTTCTCAGGGTGCTTCTTTCGACATTTAGGGCAAAAGATTGCAAAAACAACATCTTCTTCTTTCTTCTTTTTTAGTTTTAGGGTATCTAACTGGTTACTGATTATGCTCAAGATGTTTGTTTTAACGTTTTCCAATAAGTTTCCTAACTCAATTCTGGTGACAGTCCTTGAGTTTTGTCTTAAATTTCTATTAAAAGGATCTCTTGGTCCTTTGCCTGTTTTAGCTTGTCCTATTGAATATCTCCTACAGTAATCTACAATTTATGCAAAGGGTTTTTGGTGCACATCTCCTGAACTTAAAAAAATTAACACTTCTATGCAGTCATCTCTAAGACCTTTCAAAAAAATTGTTCTTAATACAGCTGGGTCTGTGGTGAATAATTTTGATTTTTGATAGTTGTATAAGAACCTTTCTAAGTAGTCTTCAGAGCTTTCATCTTTTGTTTGCTGCATTTTGAAAATGTCATTTTTAGCATTATCCTTACAATAGTCTTGGTATTTTCGTAAAAATGTTTCTTTCATCTGACCCCAAGAGAGAATTGTATTTTCTCCTAAGCTCATGAAGCATCTCAAGGATGAGTCTTTTAATGTGGCTGGAAAGATTTTAAGTTTTTGGGCATTGTCTGAGTAATTATAGCTTCTACATAATATGTCAAACTCAAATAAAAATTAGTCTAGATATTCAGTTGACATACCTCTGAAAGTGGGTAACGATGACAGTGGGATGTTCTTCATACTGATGTTTCTGGAAATATCCAAGATTGGAAACCCAAAGATCTCAATCTCAGTGTTTGCATTTTCATTTCCTTCTTCTTCTGCAATTTCACTGGGAATATTTCTCATTGATAGATGGTTCATAAACTAGATTTTGTGTGTCTTCTAGATGTTCATTTCCCTCACCAGACTCACGTTCTATCTGCCCCAATGTTGACTCTTCAGTTCTAGGTTCTTCTTCTGGAGCCTCATTAGCTTCCCTTGAACTCCCTCATGATGGAGTTTCTCCTGCACTAATGTCAGTTGAATTAGTGTGGGGGTTTGTTATCAAGTCTTTAGAGCTTACAAATCTACCCTGATTATTTCTATGTCTATGCATAAAAATAAAATTTGATACTTACTTAATTAAAATCTTAATGAAAGGTAAGAAGGAAACCTGGCTTCAGATAACCCCACTCTAGTGGTCATGTGGCTCTTCACTCACGTCTTAAACGTTTTATCCTCCTCCCTCAAGTATCCCTTAAAATAATTCAAGAAATATGCAAACAATCTAAACTAAAATCACTTCTTTCCGTTTGCAACTCCCCGACAACGACGCCAAAATTTTGTGCTACTTATATGATTAGTAGAATGCACTCATTAATAATCAATCTGGGATCCATAATCAACAGAGTTACAAGACACTGGTAAGAGAGGTAATTCTAATGTCACGAGTATAGACTAATCTAGATTATGCACGATGGAAATAAAGAAAATTGTCAAACTGAAATGGACCGTGGTTGTCCTTCACAGAGAAGCTACCTACTCCATTATGGCACATGCAAGTATGAGATGGAGTGTTTTGATAAATCAACTCTGTTATTTGACCCAGAAAGCTAATTATGCAATCACACTCTGAAAAGGAAATCACACATCAATCATCAAGGCCTAGCATGGGTGATTCAATAGCCAGTAAATTGGGTATGTTGTAATTCACAATAATCTATTGTGAACTTCACTAGTTCTTTTCCAAATGTGTTTGACTATTGTTGCCAGCTTCTATATTTACTAAGAGAAATCAAATTCATAGAAACAAGGCATATGCAAAAATAGAGTAAATAGAGATCTGAAGCAATCATGTAATAAAAATCCTAAACTGAATTGTGCTACTAACATCTGAAACTGTCAGAGATGATGAACTAAATTTGAGAAATCAAAGCTACAACTAATCTAACAATGACACTACTGAAATCAAATGCTAATACTAATCTACAAAGATGTTGACCTATGTTGGGCGGTGGGCCCTTGCCGCTTCAACAGGTCAACGACTGGAGTCTACAATAAGTTGGCCTTCAATCGACACATCACTCTTACTCAAATAATCAAAACAAGAAATTAAACTATACTAACAACTCAACTCACATTCATTCGTAAATGATCAAGACATGGAAATAAATGATATTCTTCTATAAAACTTCAAAATAAGGATATGTTCTGCAATATGCAACGCTACTTCACATGTTGTGTTATGTTATCTCCCTATATCTCCCACCATCCTTTCCACGACTATTTAAACAGTCTGAGTCGTGAAACACAAGGAGGTGAAATCTTTAGCAGATCAACAATTGTCAAATTTATCCATTCGGTTACATATTTAAGCTTCATCCTCATGACACAAAGTGTATGAGGATGAAGCAATAATAAAACTAGCTCAACATAGTCTTGCTAGAAATTTGATGATTTAATAAACATTCAACAATTATCTTAGGCATAATCTGGAGCTAAACTTGGCATACTTTGTTTCATGTATTAGTACTAGATCATGACAAGTGAGATACGGTAGATAGTACCGGATCCAAACAACACGCGATTGGTTGGTATCAGACTAGAATAGTTTGCGGACATTGGTACCGGATCAGGACAGTGAATGATCTGGCGCATAAGTACCAGATGGTTGGGCTGACATGGAAGTGTCGGACTTGTGCAAAGGTCAAAGGCTACACGTGGCAATTTTAAACATTAGTACATGAAATATTTAGTCTCCTAGCTTAATAAACCAAAAAATGCATGAATTCAAATATACTTTACCTAATGACCTTATAAGTGACTGAAGGTAGTGTTCTTTGTCATTTATCCAAGCTTAGGTAGTCCAAAAAGGTACAAATGAGGACTATAATATGCTAATGGGGATGTCAATTTAGAGGCTCAACAATAATCTTGTCAAGTACTATTGGGAAGTCTTCTAGGGAGTGATCTCTAGTGCTGCATATGTTGCAAAAATTCAGATAAATCATGTCTTTTATAGGATAGTTTGCACTGTCGTGATCATTTTTCCAGCAATTAGCACAATATGGTCATCAACGGCCTTGACCACGACCACCAAATCCGCGTCGACCTCCTCGACCTCAACCATGACCACAGAAATAATCATCTTTGTTAGCACTAGAAGTCACGTCCTGATTGCAGGGGAGGTAAGCCCAATACCCATCACTGTTTTATATGTCACAAGTTGGTTTTAAAGGGGAAAAATGGGCGCAAACTCAGAACAATATCATTTTAACTCGGAAAACTGGACCAACATGCATAAGCAGGTGAGGTCTTGATTCAACTTCAGTTAGTAAGTTGTAGTAAAGGTGATTACTAGGAAGCACTGATGAGGAGAATGTAAAGGTCTTCTATGGATATCCAGTCTTCCAACAACCTAAAGAGGAAAAACTTAAACACAATATCTTCTTGAATTCAAATCTCAAAGAATTTGAAAGGAATTACAACAACACTATAATCAAACTTTCATCATAATACAGTCACAATAATTCATGTGAATCAGTGAATCATGAACTCTTTCATCATCAGAGGGAAACAAGAGGGGGAAAGAAATCTGACTGTCATTAAACAATAAATATTAGATTACAACGCATAACTAGAGAACCAGAAGCTTCATTAAAGATTCACAATACAAGAGATTTTCTCTACCATCCACCCTAACAAAATGTTAAAACTCGGTATTTATACTCAAAGAAACTTACTCCCTTCAGAAGCGCACTCTGGTCATTTCATTCAAGGCTTGGCATCTGTATCTTCTTCTTTCAGACTACACTTGCATTCTATTGTCAGACGTAAGATCAGATCAGTATGAGCTTCACCAGAAAATCCATGACAAGGGAGCTTTCAGCTGACAGTCATCTCTTCATGGCCAGATTTTCCATGCTTTCCATTTATGTGGTGAAATGAGGTTTCAACCACCTTCCCCACTTTCATTAACTACTTTTATTGGGATCAGGATGAGGCCTGACACCCATGAATGTTCCAGAGGAGCTCACAACTCCTTCAAGTCAAGTTTGGCACCTCGAGGCCACACAGATCCTTCTCTGTGACCAACTTGGGTGCTTTGATCATTTGCGCAACTCATTTTCATTGCCCCACGTGGCCTTGGCACGTGACCTTGTGCTTATCCATATGAAATCTCAGGATTTCGCATTTCGGGAGTTTTCACTCTCGTTGATTTCAAATATCCTGACGCTCGAAATCGTGAAATGGCCCATCTGGATCAACAGTTGGATTTTCCTTGAATTCGACGACTAGGATTGGTTCTTCGAACAACTTCAGTTGCTCGTTTCTTAATAGACGCCTACTTTTCTTTATGGCCATGCCTTCCATATGACCTCGGACTGTGCTCCTAGGCCTAATTCCCAGGTGTTTTGGGATTTCACGTTTCTTGAAATCACAGTTTGTCCCATGCTGAAATCTCTGAGTTGCAAAATCATGATCGCTCGGATTAGGTGACACGCTTCCCTTTACATCAGACGACCCATATAATATTGGCGTTTCGAGATGTCTGGCCATCGGGTTTCTCAAAATGGCTTCCTCTGTGATTTGGATCTGATGCCATGTGTCCCTCTAAAATGGATGGCCTAGATTATGTCGGCATTTCAGATTTCGCGAGTCCTCGGGACTATGCCCTTTGACTGGTCCATTCCGTGAGTCAGTGAAATGTTGATCCTGCGCCACATGTTCTTCTCGGTACCAACGGCTAGGATTGACCTCGTGATTTTCGACCTCTGTCTGACGCTAAACTCTGTGTAACTTTATGGTCTTGATCATCCACTAACCATCGATCCGCTCTGCTTGATGGATTTCTGTCATTGAAAGCTAGTCTTTCTCGCTTGATTTATTTGAGTCCACATAAAACCACTTCAAGTGTTTCTCTTGGGCTTATGACTGCGATCTCTGTGAAAAATTACTTGGATAACTGGCTGAGGACTCGGGAAAATAAAAGGATCAGCGACAGAGGTAAAGATAAAGGTGATTGACTTTAGGGAAAATTGAAAGGCATAGGGTCGATAGTTCTCAGTCAAGCTGCTAAGGAAAACCAGGTCTATCAAACAGGTGAAGGAAAACAATAGAAAAATACAAGCCAAGAGGAAAACTTAGGATCGGGTCTGCAAAAGGAGGAAAAACAGGAAAAAATTACATACTTAGGTAGAAACCACAACTCACAAGACTTTGACAAGTTTATGTGCTAACATTGGCTCCACAAGGGATGGCATGCTCCCTGCAAGCTGCCAAGAACGCGTAGCTTCAGTGCCTTCGCCTTGGGTTATGGAGTCTCTTACTAAAACAAAATCAACATAAAATAGGAATGGTATTTACAATGGTGGGATGTCGATTGCATCTTTAAACAAAAATCATTTTCAGGAAGTGGCCATTTACAGGGCCACCAAAAACTTCGTATCCCTCCAAATTCTGCAACCTATAAGTGTTATTTGGGAACTTCTTAGAGATTTTGAAGGGGAGGATCCAAAGGGCTTCAAATTTTCCATGCTTGCCTTTGTCCTGTCTAGGCGCATCCCATTTGAGTACTAGATCTCCCAGCTGGAAATCCTCCTTATTGCTCTTCATGTCAAAGGCCTGCTTGATTCTATGTTGACGGTCATGCGCTCTTCCCCTCACCTTCTCTCTAGTCTATTGTACTTCTACCAACTGATGAATTCTTTTGATCATGTCATTAGGCTCTCCATGGTAGTCTTGAAATAATTTCTCCACAGGGAGGGAAAACTGAGAAGGAAAAACTGCTTTGGTCCCATATACAAGCTGGAAAGGAGAGATACACAGGGACCTCTTTGTTGTCACTCTATCAACCCACAAAGTAAATTTGAGCTTTGAATCCCATGCTTTCTTGTTTTTCTCTAACATTATTTTGATAATCTTTGTAAGGATTTTGTTAGAAGATTCTACCAGTCCATTGCCTTGGGGATAGTAGGGGGTAGAGTGAATCAATGCAATTCTGAACTGCTCACAAAACTTTATCAATGGTTCATCCTTTAAGGACGCAGCATTATCAATGACGATCATGTTTGGGCAACCAAGCCTTGCTATAATATCTTCAAGAAAACCAATGATAACCTTGTGAGAAGCACTCCTTGTGGGGATAACTTCTATCCACTTGGAGAAATAATTTTTTGTAGTGAGGATCCACCTGTGATGACCGCTTGAAGCAGGATGAATTTCCCCAATAAAGTCTAGGCCCCACTGCTGAAAGGGTCTTGAAGCTAGTATAGGCTTCAATGGAAGAGACTTAATTTGATGCTTTCCAGAGAATTTATGACATTTGATACATGCCTTGATTTTTGCACATACATCAGTGAATAGAGTAGGCCAATAGTACCCAACCCTAAGAATTTTGTAGGCTGTGGTTTTCCAGAAATGGTGTCCCCCACATAGGTTGTCATGGAAATCAAATATAATTTTTTGAGCCTCTTGTGGGTCTAAACATCTCAAAAGCACTCTTAGAGGGTCTTTCCAATATATGACCTGGTCAATAAGGAAACATCTAATTACTTCGAGCTTTAAAGCTCTTGCTTTAATTTTTCACATACCATCAGGGGGCCTTAATTCTTGCAATATATATATAATGTCTTTATACCACATACATTATGCCAATGGAGGGAAGTCCTAAGGAATTTTATCAGACACTTCAGCCTGCTTATTTTCTAAGAAAGTGTTGATGAAGTTAACCCCCAGAACTTTACAATTAGATTCAGCCAACAACTTGGCTAAACCTTGGCCTTTAACTAGTTTGGTGGGTTTTATTTCCAGATCAAATTCAAGTATTTTGGCAATCCACTTTCTCCTTCTCCCATGTATGTCAGGCTACATGAGAATGTCCTTCACAGAAGCTGAAGGAACATATGCAATGGTCTTCGAATGAAAAATATAGAATCTGAAATATTTGAGAGCTTTCACTAAGGCATAAGCCTGCTCCTCCATGATTTCATATCTAATATCTGCGTCTCTCAGTGCTCTGCTGAAAAAGGAAATAGGCTGCTCCAACCCTTCATCATTCTTCTGCAACAAAACAACTGCCACTGTATCAACAGAAGCAAAGGAAAAAATTAGAAAATCCTTGGAATAATCGGGACTGATTAGCACGAGCACCTCGGTCAATTATTTTTTGATTTGGTTAAAGAATTATCTGGGCTCATCAGTCCATTTTACTTCATTCCCCTTCTTGAGCATGGATGTGATATGCTTCACCAATTCAACAAAATTTGAAACAAACCTCCTCAGAAAATTAATTTTTCCCAAGAAAGACTGAACTTCCTTCCTAGACCTAGTAAGTGACAAGGTTTGAATAGATTCTATCCTGCTCGAATCAATTTTGACCCCCTCAGTTGATACTATGTGCCCCAACAATTTTCCCTCTTTCATGGCAAATAATTATTTCTTAGGATTCAGGGAAAGACCAAAACTTCTGCATTTCAAGAATACCTTCCTTAGATGACAACAATGTTCTTTATCAGATCTGGAAAAGACTGTTATGTCATCTAGATAGATGACCACAAATTTATCCCTTTCTCCAATGAAGGCGATGTCCATGGCTCGTTGGAAGGTTGCTCCTGCATTCATCAATCCAAAGGGAATTTTGGCATACATGAATGTGCCCCAAGGAGTGGTGAAGGTTGTATTTTCTCTGTCTTTAGGAAGGATAGAGATCTGATTGTAGCCAGAAAAGCCATCAATCATGGAGATCCTGGATGTGCCTGTCACCCTTTGCAATATGTGTTCCATCTTTGGCAAAGGGTAAATGTCCTTCTTGGAGCTCATGTTCAGGTTCCTAAAATCGACATAGAGTCTGATTTCTCCATTCGTTTTCCTTACTGGAACCAATTTGGTGACCCATTCAGAATATCTCAAGGGGACAATGATTTGGGTGTCCAACAACTTCTTTATCTCCCTTTCCATAATAGGCAACATCATAGGATTTATTTGTCTTAATTTATGCCTAAATGGTTTGGCCTCCTCTTTCAATGGGATCTTATGCTCAATGACGGTTGTGTCGTATGTTCTAAGGTATTCATAGGTCCAGGAAAACACATCATCAAATTCCTTTAATAGCTCAGTAGACTCAGTTCTCTGCTCCCTTGACAGGCTGCTCGACAACTTGAAAAACTTTGGACCCTCCTCTGTACCAATATTGCACTCAGCTACATCAACATTCTCAGTTGGGCCTTTAAACTCTACTGCCACATCATTCCCATCGAACAATCTATCTAAAGGGACTAGTCCCTTTGGAATGTGGTTGCTAGGCAGCTGAACAAAATGGTTATTAGCAATTTTATTTAGAAATACATCAGTGTGAGGGTCACCTTCAAAATCATGATCCCGATCAATGTGTAATGTGAAGAACTCATAAACAAACTCAAGAAATTTTATGATTTCAAGGTCATCCTCGAACACGTTCCAATGCTTGATATTGTCAGGTACGGAGGGCCTGTATCTTGACTCAACATCATATCTGAGCTTAGGTGGCAGTGGGATCTTGAAATGGCTCCCTGAGATAGCCAAAGAATCATCCATAGTATTTTCCTCTCTAGGAATATATGAAATGTTGAAGAATAAGAATAAATTGTCAATTAGGTCCCACACCTCATACTTGTAAGTCTTAACCCTAGGGTAATTGGATTGATAAACAATTTTTACCTGATGAACAATTAGTTCAATATCTCCAAATACTACTAGCTCTTTAATCCCCATGTCTTTCACAACCCTTAAACCCAAAACAAGAGCCTCATACTCTACCATATTGTTGGTAGCTTCAAATTCTATTTTATAGGACAAAGGTATGGATTCTTGACAAGGTGACACAAAAACCACTCCGGCACCAGCACCTTCCCTAGAAGAGGCTCCGTCGAAGAACATCTTCCACACAAAAGTAGTTGGGGGAGGTATTTGACAGAAAGAAATGGGTAGCTTTCTGATTTCAAGAGGAGCTTCAGGAGTGTCAGTGAGTTGTAACAAATGAGACCCCAAATCAGTGTCGAGTGCAAATATAGGATGATTGGTGGGGTCTGCTTCATCACTGATAATGTAGGACAACTGAGACTCTCTATACAGTATTCTATGCTCCCCTCCGAACACAGGGATGGTAGCATATGTGAGGTCCATTTGCAAGGTTCCCCCAAGTATTTTTATCCAATATCTTGACAAGAGCATGCCAAACTTGGGAGGAACATCAACCACCACGAAATCCATGACCACACTTTTCATGGGCAGCTGAAACAAGTTCACCACCAAATCTTTGATGACCCCAAGACATTGCACCCTCCTCGAATCAAAAGAATATAAATCATGATAAGCCTTTGTGATTTCTAATGAGTTCTTCCATTACAGTTTTGGGTATGATATTATGAGATGCCCCTGAGTCCATCAAACAGTTATGAAGCACCTTATTATGTATGTTTAGTGATGTATAGAAGGGGGGGGATGAATCATCTATATCTTCTACCATAGGACCTAAGATGACTACTGGATTTTCATCTTGGAGATTTACTGAGTTTGTGGAATGGCAAGATGGCTCAGACTTCAACAACTTGTAGAGGGATTTTTTTAAGTCTTCATGATTGAATACCTCTGAAAGGGGCACATGGATCCCAATCTTTTGAATTTCATGCTCAAAGTTAAAGGAGGAAGGGGGCTTCATAATTTCCCTCACTTCTGGGACAGGGATTTTGGCTATCAGTGAGGGATCCTGAGCTTTCTTTTCTGTACTGTTGTTTGTTTCATCTTTAGCAGGCTTATCTACTTTGGAAGACTTCTCAGGGATGTCAGGCTTCCCTTCTTTCTTCTTAGACCCGAGGTTGTATTTATTGGGACTACTATTAGCCTTCTCTCCTTTACTTAGCTCATTTATTTGGTTGTTCATGAGGGACTCCTCGTATGCAAATTGAGTCAAATGGGGAAATGGGGAGGTGTCTCCGAGACAATGGATTTTAGGATCAAGCTCTTCTTCCTCCCTCTCTTCGTCAGCAACAAGGTTATTTTGGAGAGGGGTTTGGATTTTTTCATCATCTCTATCTTTGTTCCGAGGCTCTCTTGGAAGTATCTGAGGGGTGTTATTTGGTCTTCTGAAGTTGCCTCTGTTTTCAACATTTGGGGCATTCTTATAACCTTGTTTCCCTTCAAACTTCATCCTCTCCATTTTTGCAGATAAGGACTTCACCATCTTGGTTAATTCATCCACTTGAGGGTGAGATGCATAAGAACTAGAGGTTGAGGCTTTGGATATCCCTCTTCCTCTGTCTCTGTCAGCTTTGTTCCTAAGTCTTTCAACTGCCAATACATTGGATTCCACTTCTAGGGATGCATCTTGCATATGAGTCAGGGAAGTAGCTCTTCTCTCTCTGAGAAGGAGGCATAAATTAGGGTCAAAAGCACTAGCATAAGTGATTTTGGCAGAGGCTTCTATAGGATTTATCTTAGCAGGGATCTTACTATACATTTTATTGAATCTTTTGGAGAAGTCAGAGACATATTCTCCCTCTTTTCTCTTTAGGGAACCGAAATCTGTGATATAATACATAAATTCTTTTTTATCCCCCCATCGCCTCAAGAAAACATCATCTAGAACCTCAATCCCATCAATAGATCCAGGGATCAATCCCCTAAACCATTTCCTAACCTCACCATCCAGGCTCTGGACAAAGACTCTCATTTAGAAATCTTCATTTTCAATATTCAGATTATTTGCATAACTGTAGAAGGAAGCAAGGTGCTCTTCAGCTGTTATGTCTTCCTCTCCCGTGAACTTGGGCATATAATTTAGGTAATCTCCAGCAGGGAGAGAATTCATGGGCTGAGGTAAGACCAGGGGGGCATATCTGGCCGCCACTATGGAATCCATTCTGTTTCTAGGGGGATTGGAACCTACCATAGGGATAATAGGTGGAGGAGAACTAGGAGGGAATGGAGTTCAAACAGGAGAATCTGGAACATAGATTCTGGGAGGAAGAGAAAACAATAGAGGATTCAAAGGAAAGGCTTCAGGGTTTGAGGGGACATAAGTTTCCCTTTCTTCAAAATCAGCAACTCTAACAGGAGGAGGGGTGGTAAATCCCGGAGTGGGAAACTCTTTTGAGGTCCTGGGTCTATACCAAGATACAACTTCAGGGGAAATGGGAGTGTCACAACTTTCTCCTTCCAAACCAAGGCCAGGAGAGGAGAAAATAGCAGGATAAATCCCAAAATTTAATGCTCGGGAAACTCCAACAGAAGGTATAATAGGATAATGATGAGAAGATATCGGAGTTTCTACATGAGGACAATGAAAATCATCAAAAATACCTGGTTCAACAGTAGAAGTACCTTCTCGAGGGTCCTTTCCCTTTCCGATAATTTTCTCTAGGTCAGCTTCAGGCGTGGCTAAAGGAAGCTATGGAGTAGACCTCATGTGTTTGCATCTAGAAGCCACAACTGAAACAATGGAGTTGCCAATGGATTCACATCAATGGAGTTGCTAGGTGCACATTTGCAATCTTTAATGTACTATGTGTTGATGCACCTTCAGAACCAGTAAGATTTGTCATTCAATCCCAGGGAAAATCTTCAATTCGTCCCCGGCAGTGGTGCTAGAAATGTTAGCACTAGAAGTCACCTCCTGATTGCAGGGGAGGTAAGCCCAGTACCCATCAGTGTTTTATATTTCACAGGTTGGTTTTAAAGGGGTCAAATGGGCGCAAACTTAGGACAATATCGTTTTAACTCAGAAAACTCGACCAACATGCATAAGCAGGGGAGGTCTTGATTCAACTTCAGTCAGTAAGTTGTAGTAAATGTGAGTAGGGAGAAGAAATGATGAGGAGAATGTAAAGGTATTATATGGACATTTGGTCTTCCAACAACCTAAGGAGGAAAAAATTAAACACAAGATATTCTTGAATTCAAACCTCAAAGAAACCGAAAGGAATTACAACAACACTATAAACAAACTTTCATCATAATATAGCCACAACAATTCATGTGAATCAGTCAATCATAAACTCTTTCAACATCAGAGGGAAACAAGAGGGGGTAGGAAATATGACTGTCATTAAACAAAAAATATCATATTACAATCCATAACCGGAGAACCAGTAGCTTCATTAAAACTTTACAATACGAGAGCTTTTCTCTACCATCCACCCTAACAAAATTTCAAAATTGAGTATTTATACTCAAAGAAACTTGCTCCCTTCAGAAGTGCACTCTGGTGATTACATTCAAGGCTTGGTGTCTGCATCTTCTTCTTTCAGACTGCACTTGCATTCTTGTGTCAGATGCAAGATCAGATCGGTATGGGCTTCACCAGAAAATCCATGACAGGGGAATTTTCGGCTGACAGTCAACTCTTCACGGCCAGATTTTCCATGCTTTCCATTTCTGTGGTGAAACGAGGTTTTAATCACCTTCCCCACTTTCATTAACTACTTTTATTGGGATCAGGATGAGTCCTGACACCCATGAATGTTCCAGGTGATCTCACAACTCCTTCGATTCAATTCTGGTGCCTCGAGGCCATGCAAATCCTTCTCTGTGACTAACTCAGGCGCTTCGATTCTTTTCACAGCTCCTTTTCATCGCCCTATGCAGCCTCAAGCCATGACCTTGTGCTTATCCATATGAAATCTCAGGATTTCATATTTTGGGACTTTTCACTCCCGTTGATTTCAAATATCCCGACTCTCGAAATCGCGAAATGACCCATCTGGATCAACGACCAGATTTTCCTTGAATTCAACGACTAGGATCAGTTCTTCAAACAACTTCAGCCACCCGCTGCTTAATAGGTGCCTACTTTTCTTTATGGCCCTGCCTTCCATATGACCCTGGGCTGTGATCATGGGCCTAATTCCCAGGTGTTTCAATATTTCGCGTTTCACGAAATCGCACTTTGTCCCATGCTGAAATCTCCGAGTTACAAAATCACAATCACTCGGATTGGGTGACACGTGTCCCTTTACATCGGACAGCCCAGATCATATCAACGTTTCAGGACCTCTATCCATCGGGTTTCCCGAAATGACTTCCTCCACGGTTTGTATCTGACGCCACGCATCCCTTTGAAATGGACGACCCAGATCATGTTGGCATTTCAGATTTTGTGAGTCCTCACGACTATGTTGTTTGACTGCTCCATTATGCAAATCAACTAAATTTTGATCCTACGCCACATGTTCTTCCCGGTACCAACAACTAGAATTGACCTCGCGATTTTGGACCTCTGTTTGATGCTAAACTCCGTGTAACTTTATGGTCTTGATCACCCATTGACCATCGATCCGCTCTACCTGATGGATTTCCACCGTTGAAATATGGTCTTTCTCGCTTGCTTTATTTGAGTCCACATCAAACCGCTTCAAGTGTTGTGCTTGGGCTTACGACTACGATCTCTTTGAACAATTACTTGGATGAGTGGATGAGGACTCAGGAGAGGACTCAGGAAAATAAAAGGATCAACGACAGAGGTAAAGAGAAAGGTGATTGACTTTAGGGAAAATCGAAAGGCTTAGGGCTTATAGTTCTTAGTCAAGCTGCTAAGGAAAAACAGGTCTATCAAACGGGTGAAGACAAACAACAAAAAACTACAAGCTGAGAGGAAAACATACGATCAGGTCTGCAAAAGGAGGAAAAATAGGAAAAAATTACATACTTAGGTAGAAACCACAACTCACAAGACTTTGACAAGTTTATGTGCTAACAATATCTTCGACCATAGTTGTTTGCTTGGTTGGTAATTTCTATGTGGTAGGCAGTTCGTATATTATTCTGATTTATCGCATTTAGGTGGCATTCTGATGTTCGATGATTGGAAGCTTCATAGATGTGGAACCACTTTTTGTTTTTTAGATTGCATGGAAAATATTGTATGTTATGATTAGTTAGGCATTCACATATGTTACATTATTTTTGGTCTTGTACTCGCGGGACATCTATTGTTTGTGTGCACTCATTTAGGGGACAATTGTCTTTTGTGTTCCCGTCCCCTGTGCATGTGGTGCACCATATTTCATTGCGTCAGATGGTTATATTTTTGATAGTTTGTTGCAAATTTTCTATCTTTTCCTCAAGTATTTCCATCGTCGAGGAATTCGATGGGCTATCATCGTCTGAATCGACTCACTATGCCTTTTGTAATGTGTCTTCATAGCTGGTTATCTTGTTTAGGCGTAACAAATATCTGATTCTTGGCAGTAGCCCAACTACATACCACTGGATTGGCAGGTTCTAGTCAATTGCCGACGGAATTTGAATTAAGAGATATTTAAATATTTTGTCATATTTTCCTACCGACTCACCTGGTCTTTTCTTGATTTATTTTAACTTTTGCGCTACTAGATGCGTGATGTCCTGGATTTTAAAGAATGTTAGAAAACTATTCTTTATTTTTTCCTTTGAATGAGTTTTCTTTTCAGTGTATTTCATGAACCGGGTTAAGGCACGATGGCGCAATACAACTCTGAATTGCGCCATTTTATTATCTTCATTTGTAATATCATCTGCATCCCAAAAATTTTCACATACAAACCAATGGTGTTTTGGGTCTTCTTCTCCTTCATAGATAGGGATATGATTGAATCCCATTTTGAATTTCTTGGTGGGGACACTTGGTTTTCTTGGTTCTTGAGTTATTACTGCTTTTGACTGAGTTGTCAAATCTTCTGTTCAATTTTTGTCCACGTCTGATGAAGGATGATACTCAAGGAATCATTGTTTCTTCTTGATTATGGAATATGCATCCTCAGTTTGGGAACTTTGTTCTTTGTATTCGACCAACTGTCATTCCACTAGTTGCGTCGCTTCTAGAATATAGTTAATTTCTTCTCTCAAGATTAGATGTGGTAGGGGGGTCAACTTGGTGAGGTCTTTGATTTGAATAATCATATTTTTGACTTCATTTCATTCAGGCTCGACAATCAATGCATCTCGTAGCTTTCCCAGGTCATCCGTTCTGTACCATAATCTTGTCGATTGGTCGCCGATCTTTAGCCTTTGTTGGAGAAATTATCATATCCTTGGATTGGTTTCTGGTGTGGGAGACATACATAAAGCTGGTCTAGATTCTTCGTAGTCCATACTTTTCAGTTCGTCGACCGATTGATGGAGGTTCAATTGTGCGTCGATGTATATGTCGGGTGTCACTACGATTGTTGTTGTTTCTAACTCTAGTCAATCTCCATCTGACTCATACTGATCATGCGGTCTAACTGGATGACCCTCCCTTGACATATTTCTATTAGACTTTTTACTATTCCACTGGTTATGAAGCTCTTCTCTTTTTTGTTTCCTTTTATCCCCTTCTATTTTCTAGATATTCGTGTATTTCTTATGGGCTTTCTTTCCTCTTGATGACATTTAGGCTTGGGAAACACTACTTCTTGTTTTTACGACATTCACAATCTTGACTGACACCCCATTGCCAACCCGAATTACTCTAATTTGGGAGCGTTGGCCATGTTTATTTCTTCAAGAAGTAATCCCAGGATTTTCTTGTATCTTTTCACTTTGCTTCTAGAAATGCTTCCCACCTTTCATCTCTTTCTTGGAAGTTCCTATTCGGTAATGGTGTGCCTAATATTGTTCGGTATTCGAAAATATAACCAACTCCATTTTAGAGAATAAATTTTCAAAGAAGTGTTGGAACCGTGCAGAAAAATCTGTCATGCAATTCAATGTAGAATTTCTCTCTTATTTTGTCCGGGGACGTCCGATATTCAACGGCTTGTTCTGAAATATAATCTTTAATAATTCGTTCAAGCTAGTCGTGCAGGTTCATTCTTCCTTCGTTCATCAACTTCAGGCCTAAGTCCTCGTCGGGTGTCAATCTATGCATCACCTGATTTATTGATGTGATGAAAAAATGCTTCTGGGATAGCTTCAAGAAATCTTTTGTGCGTCTCTGAAAAGAACCATGACCTTGCTTTGGCTAGTGAGAGGTTATTCCTTCTTGCGTAGTTTCTGATGTAGTTATCGATTTTTCACTCCCACCACTCATGTATGTCTTGTGGAGTTATCATTTATGTATACTTCTACATGCCCAAGTTTAGTACTACCGAAAATGGAACCAATGTTGTAATCTAAGGGAAAGTAGAGAGTGTTACTAGTAGAACCTTACATAGCCATCATAGAGATATATGCATACACATAGACATATAGATATAGACATACGTAAGTAATGATATCCCAAAGAAGAGTCCTTTTATTATATGATAGACAATACAACACAATTACATATATCCTCTCCCATGAAGTTGTTTGAGCTTTCATGTGATTATCTATTCATACCTCTAACAGGCAGTTGTAATTTCTTAACTTTGTGGGTCGGTCGGTTAACAGAGACTCTGACCGACTTCTACTTCTAACTATGCCATTCGACTGACAAGTTCTAAGTCGACCGTCAGGTCTAGTCGATAGGGTCGACTAGCCCCTACAACACTCCTTGAATCTTCATATGCAGAAAACGTCTTGGCTAAGTGAGCAAGTGACTGATGTATAAGAGTTATATTATCACTTCTTAAGTGATTAGGTCTTTTGTAGTCACCTGTCCTTACATGATGTCTTCCTTCTTCATCATGTATTGAACCTAAACCATTCTTCACTTTTATCTGAAACTGATTTAGGATTTGCATCATCTGAACATTTATTTGATTTTCTTCCTCTCATGCTCTTATTATATTCTAATTTTCATATCTATATATCTACACTTCCATTCTCAAAATTCACATAATCTCTACCAATTTTGTTGGTTCCATTGTGCTCTCCTGTCCATTAGATTATGTCTCTACATTACCAACACTAATATTTTTTCCTTTGGATTATATTTCATGACTAAAGGCTCCTTATTTATCTTCCATGACTCTAATATGCAATCTTGATCTTGGACTATTATGCTTGTACTCTTAATTGTGAAAAATGTGCAATCAACCATTTTGTTATAGTTATGCATATTATAGAAAACTCTTGTCAATTAATTCTACATGCACTCACTGTGTAGGCTCTGTGGCTAGGGTTTCCCTGGCTGCAACCCGTCCCACAGAGTTTCTTCGTGGGTTCCCCCCTACTGCTGGCGTCCCCCCTGGAATGTGGCTTCGCCCCCCTGGATGAACGATACATGTATTCGTTGGTGCTCAGCCACTCGCCGGTTTGGATACGCTCTGGTCAATTGCCTACTTGCGCCGCCTGTGGTATGGACCCCGAGAATGCTCGATTTCTCGTTTGGTTTTTCTCTGGTGCATCGGCATGCGCGACCTATGGACTGTATGTTGTTTGGATCTCCCTTCGCTGGTTCCTGGGGTGATTAGGGTTTCCTTAGCTGACTCCTTTCTGCTCTAGTTTTGGCTGACGATAGATGCGTTTTGTTCAGCTTCGCCTCTCTGTCTTCTTCTTGATCCGACTTGGGGTTTCCCTGGAGGTTCTCTCTCGGAGGTTTGTTTTCCAGGTGCTGGGTCTTTGGACCTGGGATCTGATGCTTTTCGTATCGATTGTTGGGTTTTATGCTTCTTTATGGAGGTTGGGTCAGAGATTTGAGGTCCACTATTGGGAGTGCAGTGCTTCCGCACTTTGAGGTCCATCTTTAGGCGTGCAACATCTGAACTATTTTCCTGTAGATGCAGGGTTTTCCCAGTCTATTTTGACATGTTTGTAACTATGTTTAGCGGCTTATTATCTAGATCTGGGCCCTCTCGGGCCTCTTTTATTTCTGTTTCTTTCCCATGTCTGGGGTTCTGCTTCAAGCACTTGTTAAATGTAATTTTCTCTACATAGTTCCCTTTTTAGTTACTATATACTTGGATATTTCCCTGTAGCCATTATATACCTACGAATGTAATTTTGTACCTCTTTAATGAAATTATGATTTTTTTTTGTGGAAAAAAAATTAATTCTACATGTTCTTTTTGTTTTCTCAGTTCATGAAGAATTATATCTCCATTCTCCAAATTCTAGTATTTCTAAGTTTTCTCCTCTGAATTATCTTTACAATGACTATCCCCATGCCTCAATCTAATCTTTGAGTTGAAAGTTATGGCCTCCTGAAAAACAAGCCATTTTCACCCTTTTTTGCAATTTCCCAGGCTTAGAATTTTTTGAAACATTGGTCATACGTTTCACATGTGGCATATTATAACTTGGAAACTATATATGTGGCACCACGTTCAACATGGAAACTTGAGGGACTGCCTTGCCACTCCTCCATCTAGTCTATCCCTGCCTCAGACATCCATAATTTGGACTTTCAAATTAACTAGCTTGAAAATTATCTCAACATCCGGATTGGTCAAGGTTTTGTCTGCAAGGTTCCCCCATTAGGTTCTGACCTTCTTCAAAAATCTAGATATCTTTCCATCTGGTCTTTTCAAAACTTTGAATATCTACCCATCCACCTTTTTTGAAAAATTTTGGATGTCTGAATTTTCAGATAGACACAGTTCCACATGAAAATTTTCATCGTAACGTCCACTAATAAGGTTGTTCCACGTCACCACCACCATATCACAATACTATCCAAAAACCTAGATATGAAAGGTTCCATTGTATCATATTTCTCTCATCTAGAACCCGATTTCCAATAAAAGGTCACTTAAAATTATTCTTGGATCTTTAGATTGAGGGTTCCACCAGATGGTTTTGTATCTATCATCTGGATTTAAAAAAAAAAACTAAAAGAAATCATAGATTTCCATATAGTTGGATGGTCTTCCTTAATGATGTGGGTGCCACCTATACCTAATTGTTACACGACACCACTTCATTCGTCCACCTCTATTGACATGCCTCCACTGGCATGCTTCCACTTGGCACTCAACCATATGATGCGAGGATGAGTGGGTCTCATCCCATACCTTTTACCCCATGAACATAAATTGTACATATGCTATATTAGATAGTGGATAATATCCTAGATCAGTGGATCCCAACAAAGTCATGCTTAAATATGTGTGACCATTAACGAGATTACAAAATCCTGAAAGTTATAACAATTGCGATTTAGCTGATGTGATGACTTGGATCAAAATTGGGCTTGAATATGCGCACTCCTTAACCATGTAACTTCCTCCCAATATCTAAAGGTTGAGGGCAATGAGATCTGATGGATGTTAAATTCAGGCTTAAAGGTGCTAGATTGATAACATTGTTTCTTTGTTTGATTTCTCTATGGAATAACACTTGTCCTCTCTACATGTCATCCTCCACCTAATAGCTCCACATCATATTTAGATGCTCGCATAGTTTTGTTTTTTCATACGTGGCATTAATGACATTTCACCTTGCTAGCATGTCATGCATACATGGCATCCAAAATCTATCCTTTTAGAAAAAACCAATTTGAGAAATATTTTTGGATTTCTAGATTTATGGATGGTGCCAGTTATGCCATCCAACATCCCTCAAAACTCCAGATATCCTCCATCCATAATTTTTCAAAACTATGGATATCCTTCCATATGGAATCAAGTCTCTTTTAAAAAGCCCCCTTTTGAAAATCTCCACATTTTTTTATCCTGACCTACCACCCCTATTGTGGTGTCTTCCATCATGAACTATCATTGTGATACTGGCACGTTTTCCACCATGTCACCCTTCCATGTGGATCCACTTCATCCAACACGTGGATTCCACGTCCTCATGACATCAATGTAAGAAAAATATTGAAATCTTCCCATATTTTCCAAATTCACAAAAAATTTTGATTTTCATGAAACAATTTTGGTCGCCCAGGTTCCTACCAACTTGAACTCTATGTAAAGGCTAATATTTCAACTTTTAAGTCATCCCATACGACCCAAGTGTTGTAAACCACACTCTGGTACCAATCTGTAATGAACCTCGTTACCAACAAACCTAAATGTTTGCTCGAATTTCAATTTCAAACATACTTGTTGGCTAGGTACCTGTAAAATTTGCCTTCTTGAGATAATTTAAAATTTTAAGATACCATTTCATGAATAAACAAGCTTGATGATGCACATGTGGTAACGAGAAACATGCATGAATGAAAAATGAATATTTAACATGCCATGCACAACAATTAACAACAAGAAGCATATCATAACTCGTCATTGAGATAATTTAAATGCAACGGAAATAATATAAACATAGAGAAACATAGAGAGAGATTGTCTTTTAAATAATCAATCCACCAACTAGTTGTAGATGTCAGACGTTCTACCCAACCTTAGAAACTATTTTTATAACTCTCAACAACATGACACCCTTGAGCCAAGGCTATGAATCCACAAGGACATGTCCCAGGTTGACTCTAGATATCACAACTAGTCATCTATCAAACTCTCATAATTTCTAAACCACACAACAATCCTAATTATTAGCTCTCTTTCTTCATAAGCTTGCACAACCCAAAGAGACGAACCCCCTTCTCTTCCATGTAGTCCTTCAAGTTGTTCCCCCTCTTTCCAAGGCTCTAGTGCTTTGGTTAGTAAATATCAATGTTGGAATTCCAAGGATTCTTTGCTGTGGACATTCCTTTCACAACTATGAAAAAATCTCATGCACACAAGCATCACTCACTTGATGGAATTACCCGTATATTCTAGAGCCAACTAGCCATGTTGCACTACTTCCAACAATTTCATTTTCCATACCCAAAATCCTAGACCAAGAATGAACCAACATCCATGAATCAAGAACTAAAGAAAACATGAATTAACAAGGAATGACCAACCAAAACGAAGTAACCCCCAAACAACCCAAATGTAGGGTTTATATAATTGGTTGTCAAGGAATATCACGGCTTCCCCCACGAAGATCATGCCACACCTCCCCTTCTCAACAAAATCGAGGTGGGTAAAATAGAATTATAAAAACTAAAGACCTAGATCCTCATCCCCCCTCTCTCGTGGAATCATAGCCCCCTATAAATATTATCCTTGTCCTTCTTCCAACCAACAATGTATTTTATTATTAGTATCAAAGTATTACATTTCCTGGGCTCTCTAGCCTTTTAATTTTTCGGGCACTCTGATCTTTCATCAATAAACAAAATACATTATTAATCTGGGGACTCAAAACTTGGGTATTACAATTGAGGTTTTATACACCAAATCATTTGAATTTGTACATGATACACCAACATAGTTACCAACTTGACAAGAATCCTTAAGAATTCTCATTTTTAGAGGATACATTTAGTGGTTATTTTTACCTCCATTTCAAAAAGTAGTGTTACGAGTGGTACCTTTTTTTTAAGGTTAAAAGTATAATCATTTGCAACCATGATTCATAGCATTACTAAAAAAACCTTAAAAGAAACCCTCGAATAAAAAATTGGTGCTACTAGTAGATTTATTTTTTCAAGGTTAAAATTGCAATTTGTTTGAGACAATATCCTTAACAATAGGTACTATTTAGACCAGAATATTAACATCATCACCCCATCCTTACCCATCATTCACGCCCACTCATGTAATCCTTTAAGACAATGGGTTACCCAACTATTATATAACTATGTTTGCACTTATCTCAAAACTAAAATGATTGTTATGTGTTTTATCATAAACATGATCAAAGTTTATAATAATTTGAAAACCGTAAATTTTGGTTTGTATTTCTTATAAATTATTGCATGTGTAGTGTGTTTTATTTGGCCAAAAGGAACTTTCTACAGCCTAGAGGGATATGTGTAATTGTAATTCATTGTGTCCTCAACATGAATTTGACAAGTGGCATCTAAAAAAACATTAATAAAAAAATTGTCCACATTTAAAAGAATAAGTTTATATAAACTTTGTGTGTGTGTGTAAAGTAATAGAAAGTTAAAAAAATCATATTCATGTGATACATTCTTTTTACGCCCCCGTAAGAGGTATATGTGTAATTCATTCAGTGCATACTTCAATGTCCATATAAAGTAATTGAAAGTAAAAAAATTCTTATGGTTAAAATATTTCAATGGTGTGTAATTTGTTCCATGCCCAACATGGAGTTAACACATCGCATACACACACACAATGAATTAGAATCAATGGAATTCCATAATAACTCTGGATGTATCATGCTACAAGAGGTGCAAACTTTTTTTCGAGTGAAAAACATGAGTAAAGATTTGCAACTCATTAAAACATTTTAAAGTGTGTCCCTCATATCATATGAGAGAGATGAATAATTATTATTATTGGAATGAAAGTGGAATGAAAGCGTCCCTCCGAGTACTTCCCCAAATTTCGTGTATAAAACCTTTTTTAGAGTGAAAAACATGAAAAAATGTTTGCAACTCATTAAACATTTTGAAGTGTGTCCCTCATATGAGGTAGATGAGTAATTATTATTATTATTGCTTTTTCCCATAGAATAAAAGTGCGAGAAACCCTTCGATTACTTCTCCACATTTCGTGGATAGTAAATGAAGTAAACCATTAGCTCTAAATAAAAGCGTACAACCACAAAAGGGTGGAACCTAAGGAAGGCTTTGTCCTGCCCCGTACTTACTTCTTTCATCTCTGACAACCGATTCTCACGGACCTCACTTTCCAGAGTTCGTCGTGTTACCGAATCCACATATTTTAACAATTTTCAAACCGCCGAATATTTTGTCATGGGTATTATTGCTCAAGAATATCATGACGTAGGAGAATACCCTGCAATCACTCTCATCCTGAGAGAATATCGTCCAAACTTCCTGGGCATGTGCCGGTTATCAGTGGTCCCAAAGCAAAAGCAACCTTGAACCAATGGGAGAATCAGAATAGAAAGGACAGCATCCATTTTCATCCGCTTACAGTGGACACCATAATTGAGATGCTCCTCAGCTGTAGTGCACAGCTTACCAACATAACAGAATCTAAGCACCATGATATAGATTTATGATTATCTAGTTGAGAGGAGCGTATGAGACAGATGAGTAACTTGTTCATGTTTAATATGGAGTTTAACGTTTTCAAAAATATTAATAAAAAAATATTTCAATATCTCCTTGAATAAAGTATTTTTATATCAAAACTTTTATATATAGAGAGTAATGGAAAGTAAAGAAATTTTTATTTTGAGTATGCATAGGTTTATACAGTTAGTTAGTAATAATGTTGGCAAAAACTTTTGGATGAAAAAACTACACAGTTTAGAAATTTTATTTTTCCTATTTTTATATAAAGAGAGTAATGGAAAGTAAAGAAATTTTTATTTTGAGTATGCATAGGTTTATACAGTTAGTTAGTAATAATGTTGGAAAAAAAAATTGGATGAAAAAACTACACAGTTTTAATGTATAAATTTTATTTTTCCTATTTTTATATAAAGAGAGTAATGGAAAGTAAAAAGAAATTTTTATTTTGAATATGCACAGGTTATATAGTTAATTAGTCATAATGTTGGAAAAAAAATTTGGATAAAAAATCTACAGAGTTTTAATGTAGATTTTTTTATTTTTCTTATTAAAACTTGATGTGTAACATTTAAAAAACTATTAGTGACCAAAAACATTAATGCAGGCTATAAATAAAATATTTCAAGGTCAACGATAATTAAAATATTTCAGTATCTACTTTATGAGGGATATGTTAAATTCATTTTTTGCTCAATATGGTGTCTAGAGGTGTGTGTAACTTTGGATCTAAAATGTGTAGATAGGTATCAAGTCTGTTGAGGTGTGCACCAACATGTGTAATTCCTTCACTGCTTAATGTGGAGTTGACACTTGAGATGTATACGTGTTTCATGTTCAACACCCAATGCCCAATGCCCAATTTCACTATGAAACTCATGAGAATTAGTTCTTATTAGTCAAAATAGGGAGATACTTTTGATCTTCAAGATTAGGGTTAGCCACCTTCTTATAATATCTTAAATTTGTTTTATCCTCTAATTCTTTATTTCACCATAGATTCTCCTTAAATTGATCATGTACAATATTTTTAATATCATCCATATTCTCTAGAATAACTTCTTCTTTTATTCTCTAATGATTTAGCCAAGACATGGCATCATTATGCCATCCCTGCTTGAGGCGTTGGTGATTTTGGGTACATTATAAAGCGATTTTAGGGAGCCTCTTGTTAGCCATGTTGTTTATCTTTTTCTTTTACACTAAGTACCTAATCATAGCTATGCTCTCAATGGGTTAAAGGCTTGCTTCTATGAGGATGATGAGATAGATTGTATAGCCTTTAATTTTGGGATTATAAGTCGTAAAATTCTTTTGTATATGCTCTATATTTCTCCAAGATTATCGAGAGATACTGCATCCCAAAACTTCACATACATATAAGATAACAAGAATGAAAAGAGACTCAAAGAGGCTTTTTTTCTTATCCATAGCTAAAGGTCTATTAATTTACAATTATTTTCAAACCCATAATAAGTTTTCCACCCTCCATTTATCCTTTTAT
The DNA here is from genome assembly GCA_032191745.1 of Picea mariana. Lineage (NCBI taxonomy): Eukaryota > Viridiplantae > Streptophyta > Pinopsida > Pinales > Pinaceae > Picea > Picea mariana. Next base: position 93,275 of record JASDQU010440088.1, on the reverse strand, counting down.
CAATGCTATAGTTCCAAATTGATCTTATGATAAATATCAATTCCACGATACTTATACAAAGGCACTTCTTCCAAGATATTGTTGTC
>JASDQU010440088.1:70190-80397 GCA_032191745.1 Picea mariana | reverse complement strand
TATTTTATTGGAAAGAGAAAGTTTTGGAAACGGACAACAATGCACTATTACAAAAATCAAGTATGATGACATATAAAATTTATTCGATTCTTTGAATCGTGACAACTGGGAATAGATCTCAATTGAAATTAGCTTCCCCTAATCGAAAATGAATTATTCCTTGACTGTGAAGTGCAAAATATAAATAATTAAATGGGAAATTCTTATCGTGGATGCCTGTATTGTTATTCTTGTAAACATCCAAGCAATTTCTCGGAATGGATTTCTAAAAGAACTTACCTACAACTTTGTGATATATTCAGTAACTGTTTTCGGGTCTTCGAGGAACTCGACTAAGATTTGCAACCCGTTGTCATGTTTTTCTAGGAACTGCTTGTAGTCTTGTCCCCTGAACGCCAATGTTGGCTCTGGAAATTTTAACATCTTGCGGAAGACTTGAGGAGACAAAGAAACAAGAGGATGGTCGCCCAGTGGAATAATTATTTGGCTTGGAATATATTTTTCGACGCACCAAGAGACCACCTCCTTACAATCAAAAACCTCAGGGACGCAGCCTGCACGAGTGATTCCAGAGCTCCAAATCACTTCCTTCTGGGTGGAATGGGATGAATATTAAAAGTGTGCCCTGGACCACTAGAATTTCTAGTCCTCATGTCCGAAGATATTTACTGTATCTCCACAAAATTGTTGTCGGCTTTCTACCATAAGTCTACAAGAATGTTTGTTTCCTCCATATGATGAATGAAATGAAAAGTTGGAAGGTACAATATTACCCTGTGCAAATCTTGGTGCAATGTGTGTGAATGGGAGATATCCTCGAGACTTTCATTCATTAATGACAATTTGGATGGGTGTTGCATGATGCATTCTTAACATTAAACACTAGTAATTGCATACATAGAAATGCGAACATGGTGGATACGACAATGAGCAATTAAGCATTCTAGATTTCTTGAATGGGCCAACATGAGGACATGTGTTCGAGTTCGAGATGAACAATCGGAAGGGACAAAATAACTCTCCGCAGATATTGGTTTAATGCGTAATAGTGGGAGATCTCCTTGAGCGTTTCTCTCATTAATGACAATGTTGACGGTTCCTGCATGATGAGTTGTCACCATGAAAGATTTCTAATTGCATGCTAAGAAAGTAAGGAGGTTGTTGGCACGGGAAAAAGAAGCTTCAAAACAGGGCTAGAAGGTACAACCGTTGCAGGTGAGGGCGTGAGGGTCAAATTGTATGTCTCGAAATTTTTTGAGTGCAATATGCGTAACACCGAAGAGGGTATGGTAGGACAGTCCAAAGGGAAATTTGTATATCACTAGTAAGAGCATAACTAATGTATATCAGGAAGCACATGAAGTGAATGGCAATGGAAGGTAGCGACAGATAGTTTGAAACATTTGTGAGCCATAGTAAAGTGAAGCTTGTGAGTTCGAGGAGTCCGGGGTGGAATTGTAGATCACGGATGTTTTGAGTGCACAATGTATAGCACAGAACAAGAAGTAGCAGAGTTGGAAAATGCCAACCTGACAACCGCGGCCATAAAATTGGCTAAGTATGGAAAGGAACAGCGGTCGGTCGGATTTGTCATGTGAGGATATAGATGGAGATGGAGATATGTCAGCCTACCAACGTTGGAACCTGCGATCATAGAAAAGTGAGTAAGTATATAACAACAAAGCGATAATACATGGGAAAAAGAAAAGGGAAAAAGAACTAAGGAGTCTGCGGTGGAATTGTAAATCATGAAACTTTTGAATGCAATATGTATATCATGGAAGAAGAAGAAGTAGAGTCCGAATGCGGCAACCCGAAACAGTGACTAAGAATTGGAGATTTCGTGAACCCGTCAACATGAGGATCCAAAATAGACTAACAAGGTGTCCCCAGAAGACGTGAGGCCCTGACTGTCAAATTGTATCATTCGGAACATTTGAATGCATAATCTGTAACACGGAAGAGGGAATGATGTCGAAACCCAGTAGTCAATTTGTATATTGCTGAGGGGCGGATGCGAACTGTTTCGTATCATTGTATGCAATTGTCACTAGCAAGAGTCACTAGTAACTTGGCAACGTTGGAACCTATGATCATAGAAAGGCGACAAAGTATATAACCAAAAGGTGATAACACACATGAAGAAGAAAAGGGAAAAAGGGTCGAGTGCATGGTGGAATTGTAGAGAGCGGAAATTTCAAGTGCAAGATGTATATTACGGAACAAGAACTAGCAGAGTTCGAAAGCGGCAACTCGAAACAGTTCCCACGAATTGGACATTGCGTGAAGCCCGCAAAAAAAGGATCCAAAATAGGCTGACAAGGTCTCTCCAGAAGATGTGAGGCCCTGACGTTCAAATTGTATTGCTCGGAACATTTCAATGCATAGTCTGTAACACGGAAGAGCGGACGATGTCAGAATCCAGTAGTCACTTTGTATATTGTGAAGGATGTGATGCCAACTGTTTCGTACCAGTGTGTCCAGGTGTCACTAGTAAGAGATAATTTAGTATTGACAATAATGTTTTTAGATACTATTAGATAGTTGATAGGGATTACCATTCGTAAACAATGGCAAATTGCATAAGTATGGAAAGCAACAACGGTCGATCAGATTCGTCATGTGAGGATATAGATGGAAATGAAGATATGTCGACTCGGCAACATTGGAACCCGCGATCATAGAAAGACGATAAAGTATATGACCAGAAGGCAATAACACATGAGAAGAAGAAAAGGGAAAAAGGACTGAGTGCACGGTGGAATTGTAGAGAGAGGAAATTTCGAGTGCAAGATGTATATTATGGAACAAGAACTAGAAGAGTTTAAAAATGACAACCCGAAACAGTGTCCAAGAATTGGACATTTCGTGAACCCGACAACGGGAGGATCCAAAACAGGCTGACAAGGTCTCTCTAGAAGACGCGAGGCCTAGACATTTAAATTGTATCTCTCAGAACATTTGAATGCATAATCTGTAACACGAAAGAGCGGACGATGTCAGAATCCGGTAGTCAATTTGTATATTGCAGAGGATGTGGTGCCAACTGTTTCGTACTAGTATGTTCAGTTGTCACTAGTAAGAGCTAATTTATTATTGGAAATAATGTTTTCAGATACTGTTAGATAGTTGATAGGAATTACCATCTGTAAACAACGGCAATCTCGACCCTACCAACCCTGGAGTCTGTCTGTGAATTTGTATGTTGCAGAACTACAAGCGCGGTTTGGAGGACACGGAACAATAGAAGTGCAATGTTGAGCTAGCCAGCCCGTAGGTCCGCTTGTCAATTTGTATATCGCAAAATTCTAGGTGCTATTTGTAGGGCACAAAACAATGGAGTTCCAATTTTGAGCCCGCCTGCCTGAGAACCTGCGATCCAAAAAGTGGCTACGTATGGCATGCGGAATCTGTACATGCTCTATAAAATCTCATTTCCATACTTTATAGTCCCATAATACATGGGAAGAAAAAAAGGGAAAAAGGACGAAGGAGTCCATGATGGAATTGTAGATCACGAAAATTTTGAGTGGAAAATGTCTCTCACAAAACAAGAAGCAGCATAGTTCGAAAGCGCCAACCCGGCAACCGCGGGTATAAAATTGGCTAGATATGAAAAGGAATAGTGGTCGGTCGGATTCGTCATGTGAGGATATAGATGGAGATAAAGATATGTCAACACGCCAATGTTGGAACCCACGATCATAGAAAGGAGACTAAGTATATAACTAGAAAGGGATAATACACGGGAAGAAGATAAGGTCTCTCCAGAAGATGTGTGGCCCTGACATTCAAATTTTATCTCTCGGAACATTTCAAAGCATAATCTATGACACAGAAGAGCGGACGATGTCGGAATCCTGTAGTCAATTTGTATATTGTAGAGGGTGTGATGCCAACTGTTTCGTACCAATGTGTCCAGTTGTCCCTAGTAAGAGCTAATTTAGTATTGAGAATAATGTTTCTAGATACTGTTAGATAGTTGATATGGATTTCCATCCGTAAACAATGGCAATCTTGACCTCTCCAACCCTGGAGTTCGTCTATCAATTTCTATATCGCGGAACTGCGACTGTTGTTTGGAGGACACTGAACAATAGAAGTGAAATGTTGAGTCAGGCGGCCTGTAGGTCCACTTGTCAATTTGTATATGGCGGAATTCTAGGTGCTATTTGTAGGGAACGGAACAATGGATGCCCAATTTTCAGCCCGCCCGCCCGCCCGAGAACCCGCGATCCAAAAGGTGGCTATATATGGAATGCGGAAGCCGAACATGCTGTATAAAATCTCATGTCCATACTTTATAGTCTCATAATACATGGGAAGAAGAAAAGGGAAAAAGGAAGGAGGAGTCCGCGGTGGAATTGTAGAGCACGAACATTTTTAGTGGAAAATGTATCTCATGAAACAAGAAGCAACATAGTTCGAAAGCGCCAACCCAGCAACTGCGGGCATAAAATTGAATAAATATGAAAAGGAACAATGGTTGATCGGATTTGTCATGCGAGGATATAGATGGAGATAAAGATATGTCAAAACGTCGATGTTGGAACAGACGATCATAGAGAGGCGACTAAGTATATAACTAGAAATGGATAATACATGGGAAGAAGACAAGGTCTCTCCAAAAGACGCATAACAATGTTTATTAATGACAATGTTTTCGAATTCCTCGTGGGTTTTCACTAGTAAAAGCATAAACTGCAGATCATTGAACTTCTTTGGCTACAACATGTATATGACGAAACAGGGGACATATGTGTTGGATACTGCCAACCCGGGGCTTGGTGGCCAGATAATTGGCTAAGTATTGGCCAAGAGAAAGGTTTGATATATATTTCAATATTATTCATACTAATATGTATTAATGGAAAAAGTTTTGATATTTATTTGAATAGTATTCATACTAATATATATTAATGGATTGTTTCTGTTTCAAATGCAAATGATTTCTCAATTTCCAGGATGCTCTTCGGTTCGCAAATTTTGTTGAAACCATGAAAGTTTTGACTGCAAGATGTATATAACGCAACAAGAAACATGAATTTGCATTGTGGTTTCAACGAGATAAATTTCTTACCACCTATTCATCTTGTATTCCTTGCAACGACATAAGCAAACATCGACTCTCCATAAACATTAATATCTAAATTAAATTAAATGTAATCAAAATTTGGTGTGATTTAACTAAGCAAGGCAACTTCAGCCATTCCTTTATTAATGCAAAGATTTTCCAACCCCTGGTGAGTTATGACTAGTTAAAGAATAAATTGTAGATCATGTAAACTCTTTGCATGCAAAACTTATATGACGGAACAGAGAACATTGTTTTTTCAATACCGCAAACACGGGACCCGGGGGACAGATAATTGCCTAACTTTTGCCCAAGAGGAATTTTTTATATTTACTCCAATAGTACTCATATTACTATATATGCATGGATATTATCAAATAGAAGAAGCTGCAATATATGCAAGATATTGAACAAAAACATTGTGTCAATACTTGAGTTGCCTTGTTGTAAGTCATTAATTCATTCTATTTATGGTACCCAAAGACTGAAAGCAGGACAGGTCCTCCAATTTATTTATTTAAGTATAGGGTCGCCGCCACATAAGTATGGCCTATGAAAAAATTAATCTTCAATTTAAAATGCAAACAACGAACATAGTATACTTTATTTAAACTGAAGCATTGGGTAGCAAAAATAAAGTCTTGTCGTCCATGTTTAACAACACATAGGGAAAAAAGTCACAAAATAAAATGAAAAGCAATACCAGAGATTGGAAAACACTATAAAAAAAAAACACAATTATTCTATATTAAAATAATATGGGTTACAAAATACAGGTAAGATTTTTTGCCACAATGATTGCGATTTGGCCTGCCACCGACCCAAAAAAAATAGGTACATTGATGAAGCTTGTTCACAGTTTTCTTGACGATCAAATTCTTTATTCACAAAAAATGAGTTGAATATCAATTGTGGGTCTTCGACTTAATTGGTACTGTGAACTAGATCTATCTCAGTTTTTTTAATACCTTGTCTCTTCCATATATGGCCTGCTTGCAATCATTGCTTATTCAACATTTCATTCTTTGCCAACTATTAATTTTCCTCTGCCATCGAAAACTTGGGGTTTAAGGTGCTTTCCTTGCAATGTTCTTGCCCATTGACATCCGAGACAACTTAAAAATGTGATTTAGGCCAAATTAAAATTCGAGGGAGTTGTTTTATGTGACGTTAGCTACAGGACAGGAAAAAAATTCAAGTATGTTGTTACTGTTATTCTCCCTGTATTCGATCATCTGTTTGGTCGAAAAGCCTGTCTGAAGATTTGTATGTTGAACTTCTTTGCTTTATTACAGTAAAGTGGAAGGAACATCCAAGCTAGCTACAAAATGTTATTATGTTGAGGCACATGAATTCTTTGGGAAGCATAGGTCTGACAAGTGTATCAAATGGTGCAGATCGCATCAGAATATATATTTTTTCATAGTGGTGGAAGATATGGCAGCCAACGGAAAGGTCTGGAATGTTCGAACGTAACATCAAATCTGTGGACACTGCAACTACATCCAGAGGAAACCGAACAAACTTTGACAAAGAACATGGCTGTCTCTCAAGCCGGCTACCAGACCCAGAAGTAGCTCAACAAACTTTGAAATAGAAACTTTTGTAGTGATAATATGTCGTTTTATCCACCCATACAGTTTCTATTACCCACCTCTAGTTACATCCGCAAATGAATCCATATTTCGCATCATTTACGAACATCAGAGACCATTTTTGAACCCACAGTAAGTGCGACGCCCCTGAGGATGAGAAATTCTTTTGGGATCTGCAGAAATCAATACGCTTGTCAAATCTGTGTTGTTCAAAGAAACTATATACTTCAACAAAGAGGTGTTTTGCATGTGACCTGAAAATCCATTACAACTGCTAGCAAAAAAACAAAGAAGTTCAACAAAAAACTCTCAAGGTAGGCTTTTCAACCAACTAAAGTATCCAATACAAGGAGAACACCTACCAAAAAATACTTGTTCTTCACGTCACATAAAACTAGCCTCTCTTCTTTCATGTGGGCCTCAATCACATCTCTAACTTGTCTTACATGTCCATGACTAGGAATATTAGAACGAAGGCACCGTAAAGTACAACTCTTTGATAATAGAGAGAAATGAAAATAAGTATTTAAAAGCAACGTTGGACGATCTTTCGTAGATTTTTCTTTAAATTGTTTTAATGACAGATGTTCTTGATATTTTCACTTATTAATGCCAATATTTTTGAATATGTACCTTGAATAGTGACTAATAACACGTATCAACATTCCCATATCCGAGCAGATTCTCAAATATGACATCTAAGATATGCACAATATTAAAGAGGGACATGACGTCAAGGCCTCTATTGGTGACACATTCGTGGACTATGCCGAAGCCTTTAAGAAAACTAAAAGAGGATTTTTTTTTTTTTTTGCAAATTAAAAATGCAGGCAAAAGAAATTACTAGATCCCATAATATTCGTCTGTCTATTCATTTTAATGGGATATGTCCTCAAGATTTCCACTTATTAATGCCAATCTTTTCGAACCTGTCTAGTCGGTTATGACTTCTCAAAGCATAATTAATGTCTATTGGCAATGACGGAAGGTAGCTGGGATGGAGGGGAGCAATAAATGCTTTTAAATTTTCTAAACCCGGAAAGGCATCAACACACCAAACTTTGAAAACTGGACTAATTATGGAAATGTAGGTACGATAGACAAACTCATCACAGGAAGAGGCACGGTTGCGAGTTCGAGGAGTGCGGGGTCAAATTGTAGAGCATGAAAGTTCTGGGTGCAAGATGTACACACCATAAACAAGTTGTCATAGTTCGATAGCACCTATCCATGAAGTCGCGTCCACAAAACTGGCTAAGTATGCAACCGAACGGCGGCTGGTCGGAACGGCCACAGAAACGCGAGAAACTATAGAACCAGAAACGAAGTTTACAATAGGGGAAAAAAGGGAAAGAACAACTATATCGCTCTCATAGAAAAACTTACTCTCATAACTATGAAACCATAGTAAAACATAAACCATGGAAAAAACATYGCCARGAATGAAATATAATTTGAGGCCGACAAACTCTRGTTCAAYSMGTAAGAGGTGCAATTTACATCGACTGCAAATTTGTTTCTATGTTATTTTATCTCAATAGTATTGTATGGAGAGTCCACTGCAAAAGAATCTAAGAACAGATCCAACCTCGGATGCAGCATCCCAACATTGCAAACCCTAGGCAAACAAGAACAAGCAGCAAATAACAACCCAGTCAAGAAGCACCAAGAGGCCCAACTGCAGCCACAGGAGCCGAACCCTGCAAACTCGAACCAAACAACAATAAACAACACACAATGAACAAAGAAGAAAGCAACAACCAATCCAACAGGAATGACGCAATTCCAATCGAGGTTGCACAACCCCAAATGTGCAAACTGCAACAACACCAACAGGAAAACAATAACAAAAACAATAGCCGAATATGAAATCAGTGGAGATGGAAAAAAACAAGCATCAACCACTGAACCAGCAATGTCGGTGAAGCATATAAATAAATAAAAAAGGAAGAAAATGTAGTGTAGGAAGCCTGCTAAGAAAACATTCAACGCTGCCAAGCCTGTTAGGTAAAAAGTATGTCAGAAATGCAAACTCAAATCAAACAACAATAAGCAACACACAATGAACAAAGAAGCAAGCAGCGACCAGTCCACCAGGAATGACGCAGTTCCAATCGCGGTTGCACAACCCCAAACGTGAAAACTACAACAACACCAATAGGCAAACAATAACAACAACAACGGCCAAATAAGAAATCAGTGGAGAATGCAAAAAAAACAAGCATGAACCACTGAAGCAACAATGTCATTGAAGCATATAAATAAATAAAAAATGAAGGAAAATGTTTTGTAACGAACCTGCTAAGTAAACATTCAATGCTCCCAAGCCTGTTAGGTAAAAAGTATGTCAGAAACGCTCTGTGCACATTTAAGAAAAGAATGCAATGTAGCAGCTCCCTGACGTATCCCAATTTTTTTTTTTATAATTTATGTAACAATAGTTCCAACACTGGAGAATGTATTTGAAGCCCAAACTTTGAATATGACAACATATCAAACATTATCATAAATTTAGCTAGCAGAAAATGTTAAACCAAACATTCGAACTAATGCTAGCATTAATACACCTTCACCATTGCATAAGAAAATATATGATTCAAAAAGACCATTTAAGATCAAATACTTTGGATATGGCAACATATATCAAATTGGGAATAGAGAAGCCGGCAATAAGACCTCCAATCCCTTGTTCAATCAGATCATGACAAATATGATACTTTTTATTATATAAAAATCCATCTTTTCAATTCCCTAGTTCCAATAATAGATTATATGGAAATATTTGTGATCAAAAGACAAACTAATACGAAGTCAATAATTTATCTATGGCTATAATCCCTCTATGCCTACCACAGTTACTAATAATACCAAACATTTTATTACATTCATACATATCTCTTTCTATTATGCAATCCGGACTAGCCTCATATTTTGACATATGTACTTTAATTACGAAGCAATACCATGGCAGAATTTAATTACGAAGCAATACCATGGCAGACTGTGCGAGGGATCGGATGGGCCTATGGTGCCTGCTCAACCCCACGCTGCCTGAGAAGGTACTATAACTCTCTAACTCAGACGTCGTCTCTATCACTCCCTCCAAAGCCTTGTTCAATTCTGATGTCACTTCTATTGCGCTTCTGTCGATAATCATAATATTGATCAGAAGCTCGATGCTGAATCTCCTGATACTCGGAACCTCCCTTGATGGACGCGGCTGACTCTGGAAAACCTCCACAAGTCTCCAAATCAACAAATTCTTTGTTAGGCCAGCCAAATGATCTTCGAACACCCGATCGAAGTCAGATCTTGTCATAAACTTGAAGATCTGAGCAGCCAGTCCTATGGCTGCTTCCTGATGCTTGCCTGATTTCTCCATCACAAACTCGAGAACCTGAAAAAATATTACAAAGAAATTAATCGATCAGATGGAATTGTTTTGAGATCGAACTGCACTGCAAGACTTTAAGTTTCAAACGAACGGTTAAGGATTGAATACAATATTTAACCTGCGCTGCAGTTGCAGTGATTTCCC
>JASDQU010440088.1:52213-64867 GCA_032191745.1 Picea mariana | reverse complement strand
GACAACAATATCTTGGAAGAAGTGCCTTTGTATAAGTATCGTGGAATTGATATTTATCATAAGATCAATTTGGAACTATAGCATTGATAAAAGGATAAATGGAGGGTGGAAAACTTATTATGGGTTTGAAAATAATTGTAAATTAATAGACCTTTAGCTATGGATAAGAAAAAAATCATCTTTGAGTCTCTTTTCATTCTTGTTATCTTATCTGTATGTGAAGTTTTGGGATGCATTATCTCTCGATAATTTTGGAGAAATATAGAGCATATACAAAAGAATTTTATGACTTATAATCTCAAAATTAAAGGCTATACAATCTATCTCATCATCCTAATAGAAGTAAGCCTTTAACCCATTGAGAGCATAGCTATGATTAGGTACTTAGTGTAAAAGAACAAGATAAACAACATGGCTAACAAGAGGCTCCCTAAAATCGCTTTATAATGTACCCAAAATCACCAACGCCTCAAGTAGGGATGGTATAATGATGCCATGTCTTGGCTAAATCATTAGAGAATAAAATAAGAAGTTATTCTGGAGAATATGGATGATATTAAAAATATTGTACAGGATAAATTTAAGGAGAATCTATGGTGAAATAAAGAATTAGAGGATAAAACAAATTTAAGATATTTTAAGAAGGTGGTTAACCCTAATCTTGAAGATCAAAAGTATCTCCGTATTTTGACTAATAAGAACTAATTCTTATGAGTTTCATAGTGAAATTGGGCATTAGGCATTGGGTGTTGAACATGAAACACTTATACATCTCAAGTGTCAACTCCACATTAAGCAGTGAAGGAATTACACATGTTGGTGCACACCTCAATAGACTTGATACCTATCTACACATTTTAGATCCAAAGTTACACACATCTCTAAACACCATATTGAGCAAAAAATGAATTTAACATATCCCTCATAAAGTAGATACTGAAATATTTTAATTATGGTTGACCTTGAAATATTTTATTTATAACCTACATTAATGTTTTTGGTCACTAATAGTTTTTTAAAGATTACACATCAAGTTTTTATAAGAAAAATAAAAATTTCTACATTAAAACATTGTAGTTTTTTTATCCAAAAGTTTTTTCCAACATTATGACTAACTAACTGTATAAACCTATGCATACTCAAGATAAGAATTTCTTTACTTTCCATTACTCTCTTTATATAAAAATAGGAAAAATAAAATTTCTACATTAAAACTGTGTAGTTTTTTCATCCAAAAGTTTTTGCCAACATTATTACTAACTAACTGTATAAACCTATGCATACTCAAAATAAAAATTTCTTTACTTTCCATTACTCTCTAGATATAAAAATACTTTATTCAAGGAGATATTGAAATATTTTTTTATTAATATTTTTGAAAACGTTAAACTCCATCAAGTTACAGATCTGTCTCAGACGCTCCTCTCAACTAGATAATCATAAATCTATATCATGGTGCTTAGATTCTGTTATGTTGGTAAGCTGTGCACTACAGCTGAGGAGCATCTCAATTATGGTGTCCACTGTAAGCGGATGAAAATGGATGCTGTCCTTTCTATTCTGATTCTCCCATTGGTTTAAGGTTGCTTTTGCTTTGGGACCACTGATAACCGGCACATGCCCAGGAAGTTTGTACGATATTCTCTCAGGATGAGAGTGATTGCAGGGTATTCTCCTACGTCATGATATTCTAGAGCAATAATACCCATGACAAAATATTTGGCGGTCTGAGATCATTTGAAAATTGTTAAAATATGTGGATTCGGTAACACGACGAACTCTGGAAAGTGAGGGCCGTGAGAATCAGTTGTCAGAGATGAAAGAAGAAAGTACGGGGCATGACAAAGCCTTCTTTCGGTTCCACTCTTTTGTGGCTTTTGTGGTTGTACGCTTTTATTCAGAGTTAATTAGAGTTAATGGTTTACCTCATTTACTATCCACAAAATGTGGGAAAGTACTCGAAGGGTTTTTCTCACTTTTATTCCATGGGAAAAAACAATAATAATAATAATTACTCATCTACCTCATATGAGGGACACACTTCAAAATGTTTTAATGAGTTGCAAACATTTTCTCATGTTTTTCACTCTAAAAAAAGTTTTATACACGAAATTTGGGGAAGTACTCGGAGGGTTTCCCACGCTTTCATTCCAATAATAATAATTATTCATCTCCCTCATATGATATGAGGGACACACTTTAAAATGTTTTAATGAGTTGCAAACCTTTACTCATGTTTTTCAATCTAAAAAAAGTTTGCACCTCTTGTAGCATGATACATCCAGAGTTATTATGGAATTCCATTGATTCTAATTCATTGTGTGTGTGTGTGCGATGTGTTAACTCCATGTTGGGCATGGAATGAATTACACACCATTGAAATATTTTAACCATAAGAATTTTTTTACTTTCAATTACTTTATATGGACATTGAAGTATGCACTGAATGAATTACACATATACCTCTTAATGGGGCGTAAAAAGAATGTATCACATGAATAAGAATTTTTTAACTTTCTATTACTTTACACACACATACTTAAAGTTGATATAAAATTATTCTTTTAAATGTGGACAATTTTTTTATTAATGTTTTTTTAAATGCCACTTGTCAAATCCATGTTGAGGACACAATGAATTACACATATCCATCTAGACTGTAGAAAGTTCCTTTTAGCCAAATAAAACACACTACACATGCAATAATTTATAAGAAATACAAACCAAAACTTACTAAATCAAATTACAAGGGTTTTCAAATTATTATAAACTTTGATCATGTTTATGATAAAACACATAACAATCATTTTAGTTTTGAGATAAGTGCAAACATAGTTATATAATAGTTGGGTAACCCATTGTCTTAAAGGATTACATGAGTGGGTGTGAGTGATGGGTAAGGATGGGGTGATGATGTTAATATTTTGGTCTGAATAGTACTTATTGTTAAGGATATTGTTTCAAACAAATTGCAATTTTAACCCTGAAAAAAATAATAGGTTTTTTTAGTAATGGTATGAATCATGGTTGCAAATGATTATACTTTTAACCTTAAAAAAAAGGTACCACTCGTAACACTACTTTTCGAAATGGAGGTAAAAATAACCACTAAATGTATCCTCTAAAAATGAGAATTCTTAAGTATTCTTGTCAAGTTGGTAACTATGTTGGTGTATCATGTACAAATTCAAATGATTTGATGTATAAAACCTCAATTGTAATACCCCATTTTTGAGTCCCTAGATTAATAATGTATTTTGTTTTTTGATGAAAGATAAGAGTGCCCAAAAAATTAAAAGGCTAGAGAGCCTAGGAAATGTAATACTTTGATACTAATAATAAAACACATTGTTGGTTGGAAGAAAGACAAGGACAAGATTTATAGGGGTCTATGATTCCACGAAAGAGGGGGGATGAGGATCTAGGCCTTTAGTTTTTATAATTCTATTTTACACCTCGATTTTGTTGAGAAGGGGAGGTGTGGCATGATCTTCTTGGGGGAAGCCATGATATTCCTTGACAACCAATTATATAAACCCTACATTTGGGTTGTTTGGGGGTTACTTCGTTTTGGTTGGTCATTCCTTGTTAATTCATGTTTTCTTTAGTTCTTCATTCATGGATGTTGGTTCATTCTTGGTCTGGGATTTTGGGCATGGAAAATGAAATTGTTGGAAGTAGTGCGACATGGCTAGTTGGCTCTAGAATATACTGGTAATTCCATCAAGTGAGTGATGCTTGTGTGCATGAGATTTTTTCATAGTTGTGAAAGGAATGTCCACAGCTAAGAATCCTTGGAATTCCAACATTGATATTTACTAACCAAAGCACTAGAGCCTTGGAAAGAGGGGGAACAACTTGAAGGACTACATGGAAGAGAAGGGGGTTCGTCTCTTTGGGTTGTGCAAGTTTATGAGGAAAGAGAGCTGATAATTATGATTGTTTTGTGGTTTAGAAATTATGAGAATTTGATAGATGACTGGTTGTGATATCTAGAGTCAACCTGGGACCTGTCCTTGTGGATTCATAGCCTTGGCTCAAGGGTGACCTGTTGTTGAGAGTTATAACAATAGTTTCTAAGGTTGGGTAGAATGTTTGACATCTACAACTAGTTGGTGGATTGATTATTTAAAAGGCAATCTCTCTCTATGTTTCTGTATGTTTATATTATTTCCGTTGCATTTAAATTATCTCAATGATGAGTTATGATATGCTTCTTGTTGTTAATTGTTGTGCATGGCATGTTAAATATTCATTTTTCATTCATGCATGTTTCTCGTTACCACATGTGCATTATCAAGCTTGTTTATTCATGAAATGGTATCTGAAAATTTTAAATTATCCCAAGAAGGCAAATTTTACAGGTACCTAGGTAGCAAGTATGTTTGAAATTGAAATTCGAGCAAACATTCAAGTTTGTTGGTAACGAGGTTCATTACAGATTGGTACCAAAGTGTGGTTTACAACACTTGGGTCATATGGGATGACTTAAAAGTTGAAATATTAGCCTATGCATAGAGTTCAAGTTGGTAGGAACCTGGGCGACCAAAATTGTTTCATGAAAATCAGAATTTTTTGTGAATTTGGAAAAAATGGGAAGATTTCAATATTTTTCTTACATTGATGTCATGAGGACGTGGAATCCACGTGTTGGATGAAGTGGGTCCACATGGAAGGGTGACATGGTGGAAAACGTGCCAGTATCACAATGATAGTTCATGATGGAAGACACCACGATAGGGGTGGTAGGTCAAGATAAAAAAAAATGTGGAAATTTTCAAAAAGGGGCTTTTTAAAAAAGACTTGATTCCATATGGAAGGATATCCATAGTTTTGAAAAATTATGGATGGAGGATATCTGGAGTTTTGAGGGATGTTGGATGGCATAACTGGGACCATCCATAAATCTAGAAATCCAAAAATATTTCTCAAATGGGTTTTTTCTAAAAGGATAGATTTTGGATGCCATGTCTGCATGACATGCTAGCAAGGTGAACTGTCATTAATGCCACGTATGAAAAACCAAAACTATGTGAGCATCTAAATATGACGTGGAGCTATTAGGTGGAGGATGACATGTTTTGAGGACAAGTGCCATTCCATAGAGAAATCAAACAAAGAAACATTGTTATCAATCTAGCACCTTTAAGCCTGAATTTAACATCCATCAGATCTCATTGTCCTCAACCTTTAGATATTGGGAGGAAGTTACATGGTTAAGGAGTGCGCATATTCAAGCCCAATTTTGATCCAATTCATTACATCAGCTAAATCGCAATTGTTATAAATTTTAGGATTTTGTAATCTCGTTAATGGTCACACATATTTAAGCATGAATTTGTTGGGATCCACTGATCTAGGATATTATCCACTATCTAATATAGCATACGTACAATTTACGTTGATGGGGTAAAAGGTATGGGATGAGACCCACTCATCCTCGCATCATATGGTTGAGTGCCAAGTGGAAGCATGCCATTGGAGGCATGTCAATAGAGGTGGACAAATGAAGTGGTGTCATGTAACAATTAGGTATAGGTGGCACCCACATCATTAAGGAAGACCATCCAACTATCTGGAAATCTATGATTTATTTTAAGTTTTTTTTTTTTTTAAATCCAGATGATAGATACAAAACCACCTGGTGGAACCCTCAATCTGAAGATCCAAGAATAATTTTAAGTGACCTTTTATTGGAAACCCGGTTCTAGATCCGAGAACTATGATACAATGGAACCTTTCATATCTAGGTTTTTGGATAGTATTGTGATATGGTGGTGGTGACGTGGAACAAACTTAGTAGTGGACGTTATGATGAAAATTTTCATGTGGAACTGTGTCTATCTGAAAATTCATAGATCCAAAATTTTTCAAAAAAGGTAGATGGGTAGATATTCAAGTTTTGAAAAGACCAGATGGAAAGATATCTAGATTTTTGAAGAAGGTCAGAACCTAATGGGGGAACCTTGCGGACAAAACCTTGACCAATTCGGATGTTGGGATAATTTTCAAGCTAGTTAATTTGAAAGTCCAGATTCTGGATGTCTGAGGCAGGGATAGACTGGATGGAGGAGTGGCAAGGCAGTCCCTCAAGTTTCCATGTGGAACGTTGTGCCACATATATAGTTTCCAAGTTAGAATGTGCCACATGTGAAACATATGACCAATGTTTCAAAAAAATCTAAGCCTGGGAAATTGCAAAAAAGGGTGAAAATGGCTTGTTTTTCAGGAGGCCATAACTTTCAACTCAAAGATTAGATTGAGGCATGGGGATAGTCATTGTAAATATAATTCATAGGATTAAAACTTAGAAATACTATAATTTGGAGAATGGAGATATAATTCTTCATGAACTAAGAAAACAAAAAGAACTTGTAGAATTAATTTTTTTTTCCTCAGAAAAAATTTAGAATTTCATTAAAGACATACAAAATTACATTCACGGGTATATAATGGCTATAGGGAAATATCCAAGTATATAGTAACTAAAAAGGGAACTACATAGAGAAAATTACATTTAACAAGTGCCTGAAGCAGAACCCTAGACATTGGAAAGAAACAGATATAAAAGAGCCCCGAGAGGGCCTAGATCTAGATAATAAGCCGCTAAACATAGTTATAAACATGTCAAAATAGACTGGGAAAACCCTGCATCTACAGAAAAATAGTTCAGATGTTACACGCCCAAAGATGGATCTCAAAGTGCAGAAGCACTGCACTCCCAATAGTGGACCTCAAAGCTTTGACCCAACCTCCATAAAGAAGCAGAAAACCCAGCAACCGATACGAAAAGAATCAGATCCCAGGTCCAAAGACCCAGCACCTAGCCAACAAAGCTCCGAGAGAGAGATTCCGGGGAAACCCCAAATCCGATCAAGAAGAAGACAGAGAGGCAAAGCCGAACAAAACGCATCTACCATCAGCCAAAACCAGAGTAGAAAGGAGTTGGCTAAGGAAACCCTAACCGCCCCAAGAACTAGCGAAGGGAGATCCAAATATAATACAGTGCATAGGCCACGCACGCCGACGCACCAGAGAAAAACCAAATGAGAAACCAAGCATCGTCGGGGTCCAGACCACAGGCGGCACAAGTAGGCGGTTGACCAGAGCGTATCCAAACTGGCGAGTGGCTAGGCACCAACGAATACATGTATCGTTCATCCAGGGGGGCGAAGCCACATTCCAAGGGGACGCCAGCAGTAGGGAGGAACCCATGAAGAAACTCTATGGGAGGGGTTGTGGCCAGGGAAACCCTAGCTGCAGCGCCTACACAGTGAGTGCATGTAGAATTAATTGACAGGAGTTTTCTATAATATGCATAACTCTAACAAAATGGTTGATTGCACATTTTTTAGAATTAAGAGTATAAGCATAATAGTCCAAGATCATGATTGCATATTAGAATCATGGAAGATAAGTAAGGAGCCTTTAGTCATGAAATATAATCCAAAGGAAAAAATATTAGTGTTGGTAATGTAGAGACATAATCTAATGGACAAGAGAGCACAATGGAACCAACAAAATTGGTAGAGATTATGTGAAGTTTGAGAATGGAAGTGTAGATATATAGATATGAAAAATAGAATATAATAAGAGCATGAGAGGAAGAAAATCAAATAAATGTTCAGATGATGCAAATCCTAAATCAGTTTCAGATAAAAGTGAAGAATGGTTTAGGTTCAATACATGATGAAGAAGGAAGACATCATGCAAGGACAGGTGACTACAAAAGACCTAATCACTTAAGAAGTGATAATATAACTCGTATACATTAGTCACTTGCTCACTCAGCCAAGACATTTTCTGCATATGAAGATTCAGGGAGTGTTGTAGGGGCTAGTCGACCCTGTCGACTAGACCTTATGGTCGACTTAGAACTTGTCGGTCGAATGGCGTAGTTAGAAGTAGAATTTGGTCAGAGTCTCTGTTAACTGACCGACCCACAAAGTTAAGAAATTACAACTGCCTGTTAGAGGTATAAATAGATAATCACATGAAAGCTCAAACAACTTCATGGGAGAGGATATATGTAATTGTGTTGTATTGTCTATCATATAATAAAAGGACTCTTCTTTGGGATATCATTACTTACGTATGTCTATATCTATATGTCTATGTGTATGCATGTATCTCTATGATGGCCATGTAAGGTTCTACTAGTAACACTTTCTATGTAAGGTTCTACTAGTAACACTTTCTATTGTCGGTAGTACTAAACTTAGGCATGTAGAAGTATACATAAATGATAACTCCACAAGACATACGTGAGTGGTGGGAGTGAAAAATCGATAACTACATCAGAAACTACGTAAGAAGGAATAACCTCTCACTAGCCGATGCAAGGTCGTGGTTCTTTTTAGAGATGCACAAAAGATTTCTTGAAGCTATCCCAGAAGCATTTTTTCATCACATCAACAGATCAGGTAATGCATAGATTGACACCCGACGAGGAATTAGGCCTGAAGTTGATGAATGAAGGAAGAACAAACCTACACAAATTTCTTGAAATAATTATTAAATATTATATTTCAGAAAAATCCGTTGAATATTGGATGTCCCCAGACAAAATAAAAGAGAAATTCTACATTGAACTGCATGACATATTTTTCTGCACGGTTCCAACACTTCTTCAAAAATTTATTCTCTAAAATGGAGTTGGTTATATTGTCAAATACCGACCAATATTAGGCACACCGTTACCAAATAGGAACTTCCAAGAAAGAGATGAAAGGTGGGAAGCATTTCTGGATGCAAAGTGAAAAGATACAAGAAAATCCTGGGATTACTTCTTGAAGAAATAAACATGGCCAACACTCTCGACTTAGAGTAAGTCAGGTCATCAATGGGGGGTCAGTCGAGATTGTGAATGTCATAAAAACAAGAAGTAGTGTTTCCCAAGCCTAAATGTCATCGAGAGGAAAGAAATCCCATAAGAAATCCACGAATATCTAGAAAATAGAACGGGATAAAAGGAAACAAAAAAGAGAAGAGCTTCATAACCAGTGGAACAGTAAAAAGTCTAATAAAAAGATGTCAAGGGAGGGTCATCTAGTCAGAGTGCATGATCAGTATGAGTCAAATGGAGATTGACCAGATTTAGAAACAACAACAGTTGTAGCGACACCCGACATATACATCGACGCACAATTGAACCTCCATCAACCGCTCGACGAACTAAAAAGTATGGACTATGAAGAATCTGGACCAGCTTTATGTATGCCTTCCACACCAGAAACCAGTCCAAGGATACAATAATTTATCCAACAAAGGATAAAGATCGACGACCAATCGACAAGATTATGGTACAAAACGGATGGCCTGGGAAATCTATGAGATGCATTGATTGTTGAGCCTGAATGAAATGAAGGCAAAAATATGATTATTCAAATCAAAGACCTCACCAAGTCGACCCCCCTACCACATCTAATCTTGAGAGAAGAAATTAACTATATTCTGGAAGCGATGCAACTAGTGGAATGAAAGTTGGTCGAATACAAAGAACAACGTTCCCAAACTGAGGATGCATATTCCATAATCAAGAAGAAACAATTATTCCTTGAGTGTCATCCTTCATCAAACGTGGACAAAAATCGAACAAAAGATTCGACGACCCAGTCAAAAGCAGCAATAGCTCAAGAACCAAGAAAACCAAGTGTCCCCACCAAGAAATTCAAAATGGGATTCAATCATATCCCTATCTACGAAGGAGAAGAAGACCCAAAACGCCATTGGTTTGTATGTGAAAATTTTTGGGATGCAGATGATATTACAAATGAAGATAATAAAATGGTGCAATTCAGAGTTGTATTGCGCCATCGTGCCTTAACCTAGTTCATGAAATACACTGAAAAGCAAACTCATTCAAAGGAAGAAATAATGAATAGTTTTCTAACATTCTTTAAAATCTAGGACATCACGCATCTAGTAGCGCAAAAGTTAAAACAATTCAAGAAAAGACCAAGTGAGTCGGTAGGAAAATATGACAAAATATTTAAATATCTCTTAATTCAAATTCCATCGGCAATCGACCAGAACCTGCCAGTCCAGTGGTATGTAGTTGGGCTACTGCCAAGAATCAGATCTTTGTTACACCTATACGAGATAACCAACTATGAAGACGCATTACAAAAGGCATAGTGAGTCGATTTAGACGATGATAGCCCATCGACTTCCTCGACGATGGAAATACTTGAGGAAAAGATAGAAAAATTACAACAAACTATCAAAAATATAACCATCTGACGCAATGAAATATGGTGCACCACATGCACAGGGGACAGGAACACAAAAGACAATTGTCCCCTAAATCAGTGCACGCAAACAACATATGTCCCACGAGTACAAGCCCAAAAATACTGTAACATATGTGAATGCCTAATTGATCGTAACATACAATATTTTCCATACAATCTAAAAAACACAAAGTGGTTCCACATCTATGAAGCTTCCAATCATCGAACGTCAGAATGCCACCTAAATGCGATAAATCAGAATAATATACGAACTGCCTACCACATAGAAATTACTGACCAAGAAAACAACTATGGTCGAAGATACTGTTAGCACATAAACTTGTCAAAGTCTTGTGAGTTGTGGTTTCTACCTAAGTATGTAATTTTTGCCCTTTTTTCCTCCTTTTGCAGACCCGATCGTAAGTTTTCCTCTCAGCTTGTAGTTTTATGTTATTTGTCTTCACCCATATGATAGACCTATTTTTCCTTAGCAGCTTGACTGAGAACTATAAGCCCTAAGCCTTTCGATTTTCCCTAAAGTCAATCACCTTTCTCTTTACCTCTGTTGTTGATCCTTTTATTTTCTTGAGTCATCTACCGAGTCCTCAGCTAGTCATCCAAGTAATTGTTCAAAGAGATCATAGCCATAAGCCCTAGAACAACACTTGAAGCAGTTTGATGTGGACTCAAATAAAGCGAGCAAGAAAGACCATCTTTCAACGACTGAAATCCATCAGGCAAAGCGGATCGATGGTCAGCGAGTGATCAAGACCATAAAGTTACACGGAGTTTAGCGTCAGACAGAGGTCCGAAATTGGGAGGTCAATCCTAGTTGTTGGTACCAAGAAGAACATGTCGCATAGGATCAAAATTTAGCTGACTCGCGGAATGGAGAAATCAAACGGCATAGTCGTGAGGACTCACAAAATCTGAAATGCCAACATGATTTGGGTCATCCATTTCAGAGGGATGCGTGGCACCAGATCCAAAACGCAGAGGAAGTCATTTCAGGAAACCCAATGGCTAGAGGTCTCGAAACATTGATATGATCTCGACCATCCAATGTAAAGGGACACATGTCACCCGATCCAAGTGATCGTGATTTTCCAACTCAGATATTTCAGCATGGGACAAAGTGCGATTTCGCGAAACG
The DNA here is from genome assembly GCA_032191745.1 of Picea mariana. Classification (NCBI taxonomy): domain Eukaryota; kingdom Viridiplantae; phylum Streptophyta; class Pinopsida; order Pinales; family Pinaceae; genus Picea; species Picea mariana. Next base: position 53,482 of record JASDQU010440088.1, on the reverse strand, counting down.
CAAAATCCTGAAACACCTGGGAATTAGGCCCGCGATCATAGCCCAAGGTCATATGGAAGGCAGGGCCATAAATAAAAGTAGTCACCTATTAATAAGCGAGTGGCTAAAGTTGTTCGAAGAACCGATCCTGGTCGTTGAATTCAAGGAAAATCTGACTGTTGATCCAGATGGGTCGTTTCGCGATTTTGAGAGTTAGGATATTTGAAATCAGTGGGAGTGAAAAGTCCGAAAGTATGAAATCCCAAGATTTCATATGGATAAGAACAAGGTCATGGCTTGAGGCCGCATGGGGCGATGAAAAGGAGCTGCGCAAACGATCAAAGCGCCTAAGTTAGTCACAGAGAAGGATTTACATGGCCTCGAGTCGCCAAAATTGACTCGAAGGAGTTGTGAGATTACCTGGAACATTCATGGGTGTCAGGACTCGTCCTGATCCCAATAAAAGTAGTTAATGAAAGTGGGGAAGGTGGTTGAAACCTTGTTCCACCACATAAATGGAAAGCATGGAAAATCTGGCCATGAAGAGCTGATTGTCAGTCGAAAGTTCCCCTGTCATGAATTTTCTGGTGAAGCCCATACCGATCTGATCTTTCGTCTGACAGGAGAATGAAAGTGTAGTCTGACAGAAGAAGATGCAGATGCCAAGCCTTGAATGCAATGACCATAGTGCACTTTTGAAGGGAGCAAGTTTCTTTTAGTATAAATACTCAGTTTTGAAATTTTGTTAGGGTGGATGCTAGAGAAAATCTCCCGTATTGTAAAGTTTTAATGAAGCTCCTGGTTCTCCGGTTATGCGTTGTAATATGAGATTTCTTGTTTAATGACAGTCATCTTTCCTACCCCCTCTTGTTTCCTTCTGATGTTGAAAGAGTTCATGATTGACTGATTCACATGAATTGTTGTGACTGTATTATGATGAAAGTTTGATTATAGTGGTGTTGTAATTCCTTTCAGTTTCTGTAATGATCCCAAGCCATTATGCAAGGATCATCACTGTTTTGGTGTCTTTTTAAAACATTTTCTAAGTGAGGTATTTCGTCAAATAGTTTGTTGAGCTACCTTTTAGATGTGTTTATATATGTGTATGCAGCAAATAATAGAAAGAGATAACCATGGAACATACCTCAACCATATGCAATAAGATAAACAAGCCAAAACATCTCAATTCTTCTTTATTCATAAAATAGAGAAACATGCTACAATGAAGATACCAATCTGAAATGCTCAATAGATGGCCAAGAAGATAGACAATAGATAAGAGCTGCTACA
>JASDQU010440088.1:23317-52113 GCA_032191745.1 Picea mariana | reverse complement strand
CTCAACGGCCCTGCCAATCTCCTACAACGAATCTCTCTCCAAAGATGGTGCGCCCCTCTTGCTGGAATCCCTCAACTGGTGCACCCTCTCTCTATCTGCACATGAAACTGATGTAGAATCCTCCTGCAACTGAGTAGATCTGGAACTAGAATGGTGTGGGAGAGTATTGCATCTCTGAGACCAATCTTGGAACAAGATAGGTGGAATCTTTCACCACCAAATCGTCCTTTAGGGTTTGTTATGTCAAACCCTCAAAACCCCCAATATTGGGCTCACTAGCTAGAAGCCAGAAATCAAAATAATATCATACATGAATGAATGAGAAGAGGCCCTTGCCTTTCCTTTATACTTTTGGCTCACCTTGTCCCTCCAAAATGACTTTCATTTTATTAATATTTAATTAATTAATTAAATCACTTTAATTAATTAATTAACCTTTTTACCTTTGAGAAGCTCCTTATCTCTCCTTGTGGCTTCCCTGGTCACTGAAAGTCACTTCTAGACATCCCATCCTGTAGTGTTTCTCCTCCCGATTCCAATGAGCTATTACACTGAGAGGTTCCTCCGAGTAATGTGCCCAAAATGACCTCTTCAGTGAATACCATTGACTTATGGCTCAAAATAGTCAAAATCATGGAAATCGTCGAAATGCAACGAAACCAAAGCCAACCTGTGCGGAATGGATCATAATGATGGAATATGATCATCAATGTAAGATGGACCCCACAATGCCTCTCAAATACCCCTATACTCGCTATACCTCCATCTCGCTACTCTGGTCATCATAACCCTCTGCGCTGTGATGATGTCCCAAAGTGGGGACATTACAGTTTCTTTGAGATTTGAATTCAAGAATATATTGTGTTTAATTTTTTCCTCCTTAGGTTGCTGGAAGACCAAATTTCCATATAATACCTTTGCATTCTCCTCATTAGTTCTCCCCCCTACTCACCTTTACTACAACTTACTGACTAAAGTTGAATCAAGACCTCACCTGCTTATGCATGTTGGTCCAGTTTTATGAGTTAAAACGATATTGTCCTGAGTTTGCACCCATTTGACCCCTTTAAAACCAACCTGTGAAATATAAAACACTGATGGGTAATGGGCTTACCTCCCCCGCAATCAGGAGGTGACTTCTAGTGCTAACATTTATAGCACCACTGTCAGGGACGAATTGAATATTTTCCCAGGGATTGAACGACAAATCTTACTGGTTCTGAAGGTGCATCAACGCATAGTACATTAAAGATTGCAAATGTGCACCTAGCGACTCCATTGATGTGAATCCATTGACAACTCCATTGTTTTAGTTGTGGCTTCTAGATGCAGACACATGAGGTGTAGTCCACAGCTTCCTTTAGCCACGCCTAAAGCTGACCCAGAGAAAATTATCAGAAAGGGAAAGGACCCTCGAGAAGGTACTTCTACTATTGAACCATGTATTTCTGATGATTTTCATTGTCCTCATGTAGAAACCCTGATATCTTCTCATCATTATCCTATTATACCTTATGTTGGAGTTTCTCGAGCATTAAATTTTGGGATTTTTCATGCTATTTTCTCCTCTCCTGGCCTTGGTTTGGAAGGAGAAAGTTGCGACACTCCCGTTTCCCTTGAATTTGTAGCTTGGTATAGACCCAGGACCTCAAAAAAATTTCCCACTCTGGGATTTACCACCCCTCCTCCTGTCGGGGTTACCTATTTTGAAGAAAGGGAAACTTATGTCCCCTCAAACCCTAAAGCCTTTCCTTTGAATCCTCTGTTGTTTTCTCTTCCTTCTGGAATCTATGTTCCAGCTTCTCTTGTTCGAACTCCATCCCCTCCTATTTCTCCTCCACATATTATCCCTATGGCGGGTGCCAATCCCCCTAGAAACAAAATGGATGCCATAGTGGTGGCCAAATATGCCCCCCTGGTCTTACCTCAACCCATGAATTCTCTCCCTGCTGGAGATTACCTAAATTATATGCCCAAATTCACGGGACAGGAAGACATAACAGATGAAGAGCACCTTGCTTCCTTCTACAGTTATGCAGATAATCTGAATATTGAAAATGAATATGTATGAATGAGAGTCTTTGTCTAGAGCCTGGATGGTGAGGTTAGGAAATGGTTTAGGGGATTGATCCCTAAATCTATTGATGGGATTGAGGTTCTAGATGATGTTTTCTTGAGGCAATGGGAGGGTAAAAAAGACTTTATGTATTATATCACAGATTTCGGTTCCCTAAAGAGAAAATAGGGAGAATATGTCTTTGACTTCTCCAAAAGATTCAATAAAATGTATAGTAATATCCCTGTTGAGATAAAGCCTACATAAGCCTATGCAAAAATCACTTATGCTAGTGCTTTTGACCCTGATTTCTGCCTCCTTCTCAGAGAGAGAAGAGCTACTTCCCTAACTCATATGCAAGATGCATCCCTGGAAGTGGAACCTAATGTATTGGCAGTTGAAAGACTTAGGAACAAAGCTAACAAAGACAGAGGAAGAGCGAGATCCAAATCCTCAACCTCTAGTTCTTTTTCATCTCACCCTTAAGTGGATGAATTAACCAAGATGGTGAAGTCCTTGTCTGCAGAAATGGAGAGGATGAAGTTTGAAGGGAAATAAGGTTATAAGAATGCCCCAAATGCTGAAAACATAGGCAACTTCAAAAGACCAAATAACACCCTTCAGATATTTCAAAAGACTATATAGAGAGGCTTAGTTGGCCTACATTATCAGTGATGAAGCAGACCCCACCAATCATCTTATATTTTCACTCGACACTGATTTGGGGTCTAGTTTGTAACAACTCACTGATACGCCTGAAGCTCGTCTTGAAATCAGAAAGCTACCCATTTATTTCTGTCAAATACCTCCCCCTACTACTTTTGTGTGGAAGATGTTCTTCGATGGAGCCTCTTTTAGGGAAGGTGTTGGTTCCAGAGTGGTTTTTGTGTCACCTTGTCAAGAATCCATACCTTTGTCCTATAAACTAGAATTTGAAGATACCAACAATGTGGCAGAGTATGAGGCTCTTGTTTTGGGTTTAAGGGCTGTGAAAGACATGGGGATTAAAGAGCTAGTAGTATTTGGAGATACTGAACTAATTGTTCATCAGGTCAAAAATGTTTATCAAACCAATCACCCTAGGCTTAAGACTTACGAGTATGAGGTGTGGGACCTAATTGACAATTTCTTCTTAGCCTTCAACATTTCATATATTCCTAGAGAGGAAAATACTATGGATGCTTCTTTGGCTCTCTCAGCGAGCCATTTCAGGATCCCACTTCCACCTAAGCTCAGGGATGATGTTGAGGTAAGATACATGCCCTCCATACCTGACAATATCAATCACTGGAACATTTTCAAGGATGACCTTGAAATCATAAAATTTCTTGAGTTTGTTGATGAGTTCTTGGAATTACACATTGATCATGAACATGATTTCGAAGGTGACCCTCACGCTGATGTATTTCTAAATAAAATTTCTAATCACCATATTGTTCAGCTACCTAGAAACCACATTCCAATGGGACTAGTTCCTTTAGAAATATTGTTCGATGGGAACGATGTGGTAGTAAAGTTTAAAGGCCCAACTAAGAATGTTGATGTAGCTGAGTGCAATATTGGTACAGAGGAGGATCCAAAGTTTGTCAAGTTGTCGAGAAGCCTATCAAGGGAGCAGAGAACCAAGTATACTGAGCTATTAAAGGAATTTGATGATGTGTTTTCCTAAACCTATTAAGACCTTAGAACATACGACACAACTGTCATTGAGAATAAGATCCCATTGAAAGAGGAGGCCAAACCATTTAGGCATAAATTAAGACAAATAAATTCTATGTTGCTGCCTATTATGGAAAGGGAGATAAAGAAGTTGTTGGATGCCCAAATCATTGCCCCCTTGAGATATTTTGAATGGGTCGCCAACTTGATTCTAGTAAGGAAAAAGAATGGAGAAATCAAACTCTGTGTCGATTTCAGGAACTTGAACAGGAGCTCCAAGAAGGACAATTACCCTTTTCCAAAGATGGAACACATATTGCAGAGGGTGACAGGCACATCCAGGATCTCCATGATTGATGGCTTTTCTGGCTACAATCAAATCTCTATCCTACCTGGAGACAGAGAAAATACAACCTTCACCACTCCTTGGGGCACATTCATGTATGCCAAAATTTCCTTTGGATTGATGAACGCAGTAACAACTTTCCAACGAGCCATGGAAATCACCTTCATTGGAGAAAGGGATAAATTTGTGGTCATCTATCTGTATGAAATAAAGTCTTTTCCAGATATGATAAAGAACATTGTTGTCATCTGAGGAAGGTATTCTTGAAATGCAAAAGGTTTGGTCTTTCCCTAAATCCTAAGAAATATTTATTTTCCATGAAAGAGGGAAAATTGTTGGGGCACATAGTATCAGCTGAGGGGGTCAGAATTTATTCAAGCAGGATAGAATCTATTCAAACCTTGTCACTTACTAGGTCTAGGAAGGAAGTTCATTCTTTCCTAGGAAAAATTAATTTTCTGAGGAGGTTTGTTTCAAATTTTGTTGAATTGGTGAAGCATATCACAACCATGCTCAAGAAGGGGAATGAAGTAAAATGGATTGATGAGGCCAGAGAATCCTTTAACCAAATCAAAAAATAATTGACCAAGGTTCTTGTGCTAATCAGTCTCGATTATTCCAAGGATTTTCTAATTTTTTCCTTTTCTTCTGTTGATACAGTGGAAGTTGTTTTATTGCAGAATAATGATGAAGGGTTGGAGCAGCCTATTTCCTTTTTCAACAGAGCACTGAGAGACACAGATATTAGATATGAAATCATGGATAAGCAGGCCTATGCCTTGGTGAAAGCTCTCAAAGATTTCAGAGTCTATCTTTTGCATTCGAAGACCATTGCATATGTTCATTCAACTTTTGTGAAACACATTCTCATGCAACCTAACATAGATGGGAGAAAGATAAAGTGGATTTCCAAAATACTTGAATTTGATCTGGAAATAAAACCCACCAAACTAGTGAAAGGCCAAGGTTTAGGCAAGTTATTGGCTTAATCTAATTGTAAAGTTCTGGGGGTTAACTTCATCAACACTTGCTCAGGAAAAAAGCAAGCTGAAGTGTTTGATAAAATTCCTCATGACCTCCCTCCATTGGCATAATGTATGTGGTATAAAGACATTATATATTTTTTGCAAGAATTAAGGCCCCCTGATGGTATGGGAAAAATTAAAGCAAGAGATTTAAAGCTCAAATTAATTAGATATTGCCTTATTGACCAGGTCATATATTGGAAATACCCTCTATGAGTGCTTATGATATGTTTAGACCCACAAGAGGCTCAAAAAAATATATTTGATTTCCATGATAGCCTATGTGGGGGACACCATTTCTAGAAAACCACGGCCTACAAAATTCTTAGGGATGGGTACTACTTGTGTACTCTATTCATTGATGTATGTGCAAAAATCAAGGCCTATATCAAATGTCATAAATTCTATGGAAAACATCAAATTAAGTCTCTTCCATTGAAGCATATACTAGCTTCAGGACCCTTTCAACAGTGGGGCCTAGACTTTATTGGGGAAATTCATCCTGCTTCAAGCAGTCAACACAGGTGGATCCTCACTACAACAAATTATTTCTCCAAGTGGATAGAAGCTATCCCCACAAGGAGTGCTTCTCACAAGGTTATCATTGGTTTTCTGGAAGATATTATAGCAAGGTTTGGTTGCTCGAACAGGATCATCACTGATAATGATGCGTCCTTCAAGGATGAACCATTGATCAAGTTTTGTGAGCAGTTCAGAATTACATTGATTCACTCTACCCCCTACTATCCCCAAGTCAATGGACTGGCAGAATCTTCTAACAAAATCCTTATAAAGATTATCAAAAGAATGTTAGAGGACAACAAGAAAGCATGGGATTCAAAGCTCAAATTTGCTTTGTGGGCTGATAGAGTGACAACAAAGAGGTCCCTCTGTATCTCTCCTTTCCAACTTGTATATGGGACTAAAGAATTTTTTCCTTCTCATCGTTCCCTGCTTGCAGATAAATTATTTAAAGACTACCATGGAGAGCATGATGACATGATCAAAAGAATTCATCAGCAGGTAGAAGTACAACAGACTAGAGAGCAAGTGAGGGGCAGAGCACATGACCGTCAACATAAAATCAAGTAGGCCTTTGACATGAAGAGAAGTAAGGAGGATTTCCAGCTGAGAGATCTAGTACTCAAATGGGATGCGCCCAGATAGGACAAAGGCGAGCATGGAAAATTTGAATCCCTTTGGATCCTCCGCTTCAAAATATCTGAGAAGTTCCCAAATAACACTTCCAGGTTGCAGAATTTGGAGGGATACGAAGTTTTTTGTGGCCCTGTAAATGGTCACTTCCTGAAAATGTTTTTTGTTTAAAGCCGCAATCGGCATCCCACCATTGTAAATACCATTCCTATTTTATGTTGATTGTGTTTTAGTAAGAGGCTCCATAACCCAAGGCGAAGGCACTGAAGCTGCGCATTCTTGGCAGCTCACAGGGAGCATGCCATCCCTTGTGCAGCCAATGTTAGCGCATAAACTTGTCCAAGTCTTGTGAGTTGTGGTTTCTACCTAAGTATGAAATTTTTTCCTGTTTTTCCTCCTTTTCCAGACCCAGTCGTAAGTTTTCCTCTTGGCTTGTATTTTTTTGTTGTTTGTCTTCACCCGTTTGATAGACCTATTTTTCCTTAGCATCTTAACTGAGAACTATCATCCCTACGCCTTTCGATTTTCCCTAAAGTCAATCACCTTTATCTTTACCTTTGTCACCGATCCTTTTATTTTCTCAAGTCCTTAGCCAGTCATCCAAGTAATTTTTCACAGAGATCGCAGTCGTAAGCCCAAGAGAAACACTTGAATTAGTTTTATGTACTAGACTCAAATAAAGCAAGCGAGAAAGACAAGCTTTCAACGACAGAAATCCATCAGGCAGAGCGGATCAATGGTTAGCGGATGATCAAGACCATAAAGTTACACGGAGTTTAGCGTCAGACAGAGGTCCGAAATCATGGGGTCAATCCTAGCCATTGGTACCGGGAAAAACACGTGGCGCAGGATCAACATTTCACTGACTCATGGAATGGAGCAGTCAAAGGGCATAGTCGTGAGAATCTAAAATGCCGACATGATCTGGACCATCCATTTCAGAGGGACGCGTGGCATCAGATACAAACCGCGGAGGAAGTCATTTTGGGAAACCCGATGACCAGACATCCTGAAACACCGATATGATCTGGATCATCCAATGTAAAGGGACGCCTATCACCCAATCCGAGTGATCGTGATTTCACGACTTGAAGATTTCAGCATGGGACAAAGTGCGATTTCACGAAACGTGAAATCCCAAAACACCTGGGAATTAGGCCTAGGATCACAACCTGAGGTCATATGGAAGGCAACGCCATAAAGAAAAGTAGGTTCCTATTAAGAAACGGGAAGCTCAAGTTGTTCGAAAAATCGATCCTAACCGTCGAATTCAAGGAAAATCGAACTATTGATCCAAATGGGTTGTTTCATGATTTCAAGCATCAGGATATTTGAAATCAACAAGAGTGAAAACTCCTGAAATACGAAATCTCGAGATTTCATATGGATAAGCACAAGGTCACAGGCCGAGGCCACGTGGGGCAATGAAAAGGAGCTGCGCAAACAATCAAAGCGCCCAAGTTGGTCACAAAGAAGGATCTGCATGGCCTCGAGGCACCAAAATTGACTCGAAGGAGTTGTGATCTCACTTGTAACATTCATGGGTGTCAGGCCTCATCCTGATCCCAATAAAAGTAGTTAATAAAAGTGGGGAAGGTGGTTGAAACCTCATTTCACCACATAAATGGAAAGCATGGAAAATCTGGCCATGAAGAGCTAATTGTCAGCTGAAAGTTCCCCTATCATGGATTTTCTGGTGAAGCCCACACCGATCTGATCTTGCATTTGATAGAAGAATGCAAGTGTAGTCTGACATAAGAAGATGCAAATGCCAAGCCTTGAATGAAATGACCAGAGTGCGCTTCTGAAGGGAGTAAGTTGCTTTGAGTATAAATACCGAGTTTTAACATTTTGTTAGGGTCGATGGTAGAGAAAATCTCTCGTATTGTAAAGTTTTAATGAAGCCTCTGGTTCTCCAGTTATGCGTTGTAATCTAAGATTTATTGTTTAATGACAGTAAGATTTCCTTCCCCCTCTTGTTTCCCTCTGATGATGAAAGATTTCATGATTGACTGATTCACATGAATTATTGTGACTGTATTATCATGAAATTTTGATTATAGTGTTGTTGTAATTCCTTTCAGATTCTTTGAGATTTGAATTCAAGAAGATATTGTGTTTAAGTTTTTTTTCCTTAGGTTGTTGGAAGACTGGATTTCCATAGAAGAACTTTACATTTTCCTCATTAGTTCTTCCCCTACTCACCTTTACTACAACTTACTGATTGAAGTTGAATCAAGATCTCGCCTGCTTATTCATGTTGGTCCAGTTTTCTGAGTTAAAATGATATTGTATTGGGTTTGCGCCCATTTGGCCCCTTTAAAACCAACCTGTGACATATAAAACACTGATGGGTACTGGGCTTACTCCCCTGCAATCAGGAGGTGACTTCTAATGCTAACACAAATGATTAGTTCAGTGGTCATGGTCGAGGTCGAGGAGGTCGATGCGGATTTGGTGGTCGTGGTCAAGGTCGTTGATGACCATATTGTGTTAATTGTTGGAAAAATGATCATGACAGCACAAACTATCCTATAAAATACATGATTTATCTGAAGTTCTACAACATATGCAGCACTCGAGATCACTCCCTAGAAGACTTCCCGATAGTACTTGACAAGATTATTGTTGAGCCTCTAAATTGACATCCCCATTAGCATATTATAGTCCTCATTTATACCTTTTTGGACTACCTAAGCTTGGATAAATGACAAAGAACACTACCTCTAGTCACTTATAAGGTCATAAGGTAAAGTATATTTGAATTCATGCATTTTTTAGTTTATTAAGCTAGGCAACTAAATATTTCATGTACTAATGTTTAAAATTTCCACGTGTAGCCTTTGACCTTTGCACAAGTCCAACACTTCTATGTCAGCCCAACCATCCGATACGTATGCACCAGATCATTCACTGTCATGATCCGGTACCAACGTCTATAGATTGTTCTAGTCCAATACCAACCAATTGCATGTTGTTCGGATCCGATACTATCTACCGTATCTCACCTGTCACGACCCAGTACTAATACAGGAAACAAAGTATGCCAAGTTTAGCTCCATATTGTGCCTAAGATAATTGTTGAATGTTTATTAAATCATCAAAGTTCTAGCAAGACTATGTTGAGTTAGTTTGATTATTTCTTCATCTGCATACACTTCATGTCATGAGGATGAAGCTTAAATATGTAACCGAATGGATAAATTTGACAATTGTTGATCTGCTAAAGACTTCACCTCCTTGTGTTTCACGACTTTGATTGTTTAAATAGTCGTGGAAAGGATGGTGGGAGATATAGGGAGATAGCATAACACAACATGTGAAGCAGCGTTGCATATTGCAAAACATATCCTTATTTTGAAGTTTAATAGAAGAATATCATGTATTTCCATGTCTTGATCATTTACGAATGAATGTGAGTTGAGTTGTTAGTATAGTTTAATTTCATGTTTTGATTATTTGAGTAAGAGTGATGTGTCAATTGAAGGCCAACTTACTGTAGACTCAAGTTGCTGACTTGTTGAAGCGTCAAGGGCCCACCACCCAATAGAGGTTAGCATTTTTGTAGATTAGTATTAGCATTTGATTTCAATAGTGTAATTGTTAGATTAGTTGTAGCTTTGATTTCTCAAATTTAGTTCATCATCTCTAACAGTTTCAAATGTTAGTAGCACAATTCAGTTTAGGATTTTGATTACATGACTGCTTTAGATTATTATTTACTCTGTTTTTGCATATGCCTTGTTTCTATGAATTTGATTTCTCTTAGTAAATATAGAAGTTGGCAACAATAGTCAAACACATTTGGAAAAGAACTAGTGAAGTTCACAATAGATTATTGTGAATCACAACATACCCAATTTACTGGCTATTGAATCACCCATGCTATGCCTTGATGATTGATGTGTGATTTCCTTTTAAGAGTGTGATTGCATAATTAGCTTTTTGGGTTAGATAACAGAGTTGATTTATCAAAAGACTCCATCTCATACTTGCATGTGACATAATGGAGTAGGTAGCTTCTCCGTGAAGGACAACCACAGTCCATTTCAGTTTGACAATTTTCTTTACTTCCAGAGTGCATAATCTAGATTAGTCTATACTCGTGACATTAGAATTACCTCTCTTATTGGTGTCTTGTAAATCTGTTGATTATGAATCCCAGATTGATTATTAATGAGTGCGTTATACTAATCATATAAGTAGAAAAAAAATTTGGCATCGTTGTCGAGGAGTTTCAAACGGTAGAAGTGATTTTAGTTTAGATTGTTTGCATATTTCTTGAATTATTTTAAGGGATACTTGAGGGAGGAGGATAAAATGTTTAAGACATGAGTGAAGAGCCATGCGGCCACTAGAGTGGGGTTCTCTAAAGCCATATTTCCTTCTTACCTTTCATTAATATTTTAATTAAGTAAGTATCAAATTTTATTTCTATGCATAGATATAGAAATAATTAGGGTAGACTTGTAAGCTCTAAATACTTGAAAACAAACCCCCACACTAATTCAACTGACATTGGTGCAAGAAAAACTCCACCAGGAGGGAGTTTAAGGGAAGCCAATGAGGCTCCAGAAGAAGAACCTAGAAATGAAGAGTCAACATTGGGGCAGATAGAACGTGATTCTGGTGAGGGAAATAAACATCTAGAAGACACCCAAAATCCAGTTTATGAACCATCTATCAGTGAGGAAGGATTCCTAGTGAAATGGCATAAGAAGAAGGAAATGAAAATGCAACCACTGAGACTGAGACCTTCGGGTTTCCAATCTTGGATATTTCCAGAAACATCAGCATGAAGAACATCCCACTATCATCGTTACCCACTTTCAGAGGTATGTCGATTGAAGATCCAGACTAATTTTTATTTGAGTTTGACATATTATGTAGAAGCTATAATTACTCAGACGATGCCGAAAAACTTAAACTCTTTCCAACCACATTAAAATACTCATCCTTGAGATGGTTCATGAGCTTAGGAGAAAATACAATTCTCTCTTGGGGTCAGATGAAAGAAACATTTTTACGGAAATACCAAGACTATTGTAAGGATAATGCTAAAAATGACATTTTCAAAATGCAGAAAACAAAAAATGAAAGCTCTGAAGACTACTTAGAAAGGTTCTTATACAACTATCAGAAATCAAAATTATTCACCACAGACCCAGCTGTATTAAGAAAATTATTTTTGAAAGGTATTAGAGATGACTGCATAGAAGTGTTAAATTTTTTAAGTTCAAGAGATGTGCACCAAAAATCCTTTGCAGAAATTGCAGATTACTATAGGAGATATTCAAGAGGACAAGCTAAAACAGGCAAAGGACCAAGAGATCCTCTTAATAGAAATTTAAGACAAAACTCAAGGACTATCACCAAAATTGAGTTAGGAAAATTATTGGAAAACTTTAAAACAAACATCTTGAGCATAATCAGTAAACAGTTAGATACCCTAAAACTGAAAAAAAAGCAAGAAGAAGATGTTGTTTTTGCAATCTTTTGTCCTGAATGTCGAAAGAAGCACCCTGAGAAAGAATGCCCATTAAATGTCATAGAAGTTTGTGGCATGTGTACACTAGACAACCCCACATCTCAGTGTCCAACTTTTCTTGAGCTACAAGCCATTTATAGGGGAGGAGGAGTCTCACAAGAACAACCGTACCCTTCTAGGAGGCCTTGGAGAGCACAAAACCCCAATGCATTTTATGAACCTAATACACAATATCAACAACAACAACGGGGTCCTTCTCCCATGCCCTATCCCCAGTGGACACCACATCAAGCTCAAGCTCAACCTTGGCAACAAGGTTGGAGGGGACCTGTGTATGGGAATCCCTCTTACCCAACATATCCATAGTATCCTACAAATATTTCCCAATTACTACCTGGATTTAACCCACCTTAGATACAAGCTTTAATTCCACCTCTTATACAACAGCAATTCACAGTACCCTTGAACCCTAACCAGTAGCAACAAGCACCTATAAATGCAAATCAACAACCAAAAAACCAAGCTACCCACAACCCTCCTAGACCAACAACAATCCCTGTCCAGCCAATTCCTAACCCCAATAATCGACCCACCCACCCTGTGCAAAATGAAGAAGTCCAAACCTTTCCCACCTATGAAATTCAACTCAGATACGGGAAAGTTGTAAATCAATTAAATTCTGGAGCAATAATTTAAGAAGAAATTGATAATCATTCTGAACAATAAAATACTCAAACCACCCCTTTAGAAGGAGAGACTTCCCCTCATATTTCAACCACTTTTCAGTCCTTAGGAGTACCTTAACAATTTAATCTTCCACCCTACCCTGAAATACTATTAGAGAAGTAACCTGACCCACCCTTGCACAAAGACATAGAGGATGAGTTATGAAACGTATGTGTAAAAATACCTCTGCTGCAAGCCATCAGGGATATTCCCATATATGCCAAAATCGTAAGGGACATTTTCCTTAAGAAACCAGGAAGGAAGAAGAAGGAACCTCCCCTTATTCAGGTGGTAGGACAATTATCTAAATTTATTTCTGAAATGCCATATAAATATAATGACCCTAGAAACCCAGTAGTCACTGTTGAAATTAATGGTATTTCCTTACCGAACACACTCATTGATTTGGGTGCAGCAATTAATGTAATTCCTTTTGACACTATGCAAAAACTCCAAATCATCCAGTTAAGATGAACCCAAACCATGATAGAGTTGGCAGATAAGTTAGTCATTATCCTTGCAGGAAGTTTAGATGATGTCACACTCACACTTGCTTCTTGGGACTATCCAATAGACTTTCTAGTCATCTATTCTAAATCATCCTCCAAACCGGGACACCCTGTGGTTCTTGGCTGCCCTTGGCTGGTCACAACATATGCCTTTATTAGTTGTCGGTCTAGCGAGATGACTATATCCAATGGCACACATAGCCAAAAGCTTGTCCTCTTCCCTCCTGCCCAAACGGCACAAGAGATACATGTTTGGCTTGAAAACCATTATGGAGAGGAAGATTGCATCATACCCCTGTTAACACTTGAACAAGTAAGAGGAATGAAAGAACAATCAGATGAACAAGTCTTAACTTTATTTTTGGTTGATACAAACTACATTGAATATCCTAGGTCTTTTGTAGAATTGTCACATATCTTCAGTTCCGAATTTCAACAAACTTGGCACCCTCATATCACCCAATTATATACTTTATCACCACCTTCCTCAGATAAAGAAGAAAGCATTGAACTTGTTGAGATTATCCAGGGAAAACCTTTGTATATCAACTCTAGTTTGGAACCAGAACAAAAGACACAAGTAATTGAAATGCTCCAAAGACAATTTGATGCCTTTGCATGGGATTATGCAGATATGAAAGGCATTCACCCTGACACATGCACACATCATATCTACATTAATGACCAAATTAGACTAGTTAGACAGCCTTAGAGAAGGATGAATCCATCCCTCAAAGATATTGTAAAAGAGGAATTGAAAAAACTCCTTCAATCCAACCTCATATACCCCATTTTGGATAGTCAATGGGTGTCTCCACTTGTCATAGTTCCTAAGAAAAATGGTAAGTGGAGAATATGTGTATAATTTAGGGAGTTGAACAAAGCCACCCACAGGGATTATTTCCCCTTACCATTTATCAATCAGGTGTTGGATACCTTGTCCAGAAAGAAGTAATTCTCGTTCCTAGATGGGTTTAGTGGTAATAACCAAATACAAATAGCACCCAAAGACCAGGAAAAGACCACTTTCACTTGCCCATGGGGAACCTATGCTTATAGGGTTCTTCCTTTTGGAATTTGCAATGCCCCAACCACCTTCCAAAGGGTTTTCCTAGCCATTTTCTCTAACTTGATCAATGATTGCATGGAAGTCTACATGGATGACTTTACAGTCCATAGAGATGACTTCCAGGAAGCTTTGACCAGTCTAGAAAAAGTCTTGATTACGTGTAAGGAAATTAATCTTTCCCTAAGTAATGAAAATTCAAAAATGATGCTCACTGAAGGTATTGTTTTGAGACATCACATATCTGGTTCTGGAATGAGAGTTGATCCCACAAAGATTCATATTATCACACAAATCAGAATACCTTCCTCACAAAAGGAAGTTCACAACTTTTTAGGGCATGCTGGCTACTATAGAAGATTCATTCCAAATTTCACAAGCTTATCTATCCCCTTATTTAAGTTATTATCTAAATAAGCTGAATTTAATTGAAATGATGAATGCCAAGTATCTTTTGAAATTCTAAAACATAAATTGTCAAGTACCCCTATATTAAGAGGACCAAATTGGTCCCTTCCTTTTCATATCTGTACCGATGCCTCAGACACGACCCTGGGGGTAGTTCTTGGACAAATGGAAAATCAAATGCTTTATGCTATTTACTTTGTCAGTAAAAACCTTTCCCCAACAGAAGTTAATTATACGGTCACAAAAAAGAATTATTAGTTGTAGTCCATGCTATCAATAAATTTAGACACTATATTACAGGATATCAAGCTTTTGTACACACTGATCATTCAGCTATCAAATTCTTAATGAAAAAAACTGTAACAAACCCTAGAGTTACAAGATGGCTATTATTTTTATAAGAGTTTAATATTGATATTATTGATAGACCTGGTAAGGATAATATTGTGGCTGATTTCTTATCTAGAATGATTCATTTGGGAGATAATGCACCAGTAGATGATAACTTACTTGATGAAAATTTGTTTTCTATTTCTACATTTACCCCTTGGTATGCAGATGTAGCTAACTATCTTGTGACAGGGAATATGCCTCAGAAATTGTCTCCTAGAGAAAAACAAAAAGTAATTCAGCTAAGTTCAAACTATATGTGGCATGATGATTATCTTTATAAAACAGGACCAGATTTGGTAATCAGGAGATGTGCAAGGGAAGATGAGATCTATGATATTTTGCAAGCCTTCCATGATGGTCCTTGTGGAGGCCAATTTTCTGACAAGAGGAATGCTTATAAAGTTCTGTAATCTGGTTATTATTGGCCTAATATTTTCAAAGATGTCAGAACTTATGTATCCAATTGTGATGAATGCCAATGAATGGGTAAGCCTACTGCACGAGACCAAATTCCACTTCAAGACCAGGTAGTCATTTAACCTTTCGAAAAATGGGCATTAGACTTTGTAGGACCCAAAAATCCTACATCTAAAAAGAAAAAGTACATACTTGTATGTACTGACTATGTGGCTAAGTGGGTTGAAGCAAAATCTTTACCAACTGCAAGTGAATAATCAGTAGTAGATTTCTTTTTTAATGACATTTTTACTAGATTTGGTGTACCTCGATAAATTGTGACTGATCAGGGGACTCAATTTACATCTAATCTAATCAAAGTTGTTACAAAAAAATACCAAATCAAGCACAGGAAATCTACACCCTATCATCCATAGGCGAATGGGCAAGTAGAATCTACCAACAAAGTCATTGAGTCCATTCTTACTAAAACAGTACAACTACACCACAAGGATTGGGCTGACAAATTACTAGAAGCCTTATGGGCTTATAGAATCACCTGGAGGAATGCGACAAGACATACACCTTACGAGTTGGTGTACGAGAAGCATGTGCTTCTCCCCATAGAATTCCATATCAAAACCTTAAGAACTGTTGTACAAGTTGGCATGAAATTAGATGAAGCCCAACAACAAAGGCTCTTGCAGCTTAATGAGCTAGATGAAATCAAGTAGGAAGCACTTCAAAGAAGCACCCTTATTCAAGAGAAGAGAACAAAATGGCATGACAAGTATCTCAAAAAGAAAAAATTTTAAACTGAGAGATTGGGCCTTGTTGTATAATAGCAAGTTCAAGAACTTCAAAGGCAAGTTAAATACTCGTTGGTTGGGAACTTACGAGATTGAAACTATCTATCATAATGGTTCAATCAAGATAAAAACAATTGATGAACATTAGACACCCCTACTCGTGAATGAGCAGCGATTGAGAATTTATAACAAACTCTTGTCAAAAGAAGAATTTCTGACACGTGTGCTACAGAATTCAGATATGCAGGTAATCAGTAAGGAAGGAGATCTTCCTACTGATCCACATTTATTGATTGATTTAATTTTAAAACTTTTGTACATAGGTGTGTGGACTATGTTTTGTTAATAAGCTTAATGTAACAATGGATTCTCACCTCCTTTGTTTTACTTTCACATTTTATTTTGTTAGTAGATTTCTATAATTTATTTGATCTTTCATGAACTTGCTAAAATATCAGTTTGTAAGCATCAACAATACTTTGTTCTGGTCCGGTACCAACAGTGTTGATCCAATATCAGGAATTCATTTTTGGTCTGCTACCAGTAGTCCTGTGATGTTCCGGTACCAGAAGTCTGTCCTTATACGGTACTATCAGGACATATCACCTAATTGACAAAGAATGCTATGTCTATTTCAATATCTTATGTCAATTAATATGAAGTGTGAAGTTGTGTAGTAACCACTTAAGATGGAACCAAGGAGCTGACTACAACATCAAATGACATATCTTATGAAGCAATAATTTCTTTTGGTTCTGTTGCTGGCTAAAAGGAAGTAATTTAATTTCTTTTGGTTCTATTGCTGGCTAAAAGAAGTATTTTAATTTCTTTTGGTTTTGTTTCTTGACAAAGAAGATATAATCTTTTACCTATGTTATGTAAGGAACCATGCTTAAGCAAATTTAGAGTTTAGAGGTTGCCTTCATAAAAAAATCCATTACAAACAACATCAGTACTCCAGCATGATTAAAGGGATTAAAAATGTTATCCTACAAGTAACTATTTCACCCCAACTAGACTTCAACAGTGATCATTGGATTATATTTACTAAAGAGTATCATATGAGTATATGAACACCCTCTGTCGTGGGCACACTAGGAAATTTTTATGGAAGAGTATGTATCAATACCCTAAGGTAACTTTAGGTCATTCTCTTATGGACAAGCTCAGACAAATCATACATCTAGATCATTCTAAAGAAATAATGTGCATACATAAGTTTATTTTTCCTTCAGACAAACCTTTAAAGACATTCAAATAAGAGAGTATACCTTCTAACCCAATACCATCCCAACATGTAAAAGGGTTTTCAGACGAGCCTCCCCTGTCACCTATGCAAAAGAACTCTTTAACAAAAACCAAAATAGGTGACTATGGAAATGAAATCTCTAATAGAAAAAGTGTTTAAAAGAATAACTCGGCGGGATACTAAACAGGTCTATTGGCAGCGGGTACCGGTCTGTGGTATGACTAGGCAAACCCATCAGGGTACTGAACAAGCCTGTTGGAAATGGGGCATTCTGCCTAAGGAAGGTATGTCTCTCACTAAATATCACAACTACCCCACTAGAGTATTGAACAGGCTTGCTAGCAGTGGGTTCTGGTTGAGAAATGTCTCATCTATACTTGTTTGATTGAAAAATCCACTTTTGTCATCTAAAAATGAATACTACAAGTAAATTTCATTGTGACATTTATAAGAAACAGGCTCCAGATTAACAAACAAAATGAATACTATAAGAAAATGTCCATTTGAGAATTACCCTAAGTCAAATTTACCCGTCTGACATCTAAATCCTACATTACCTAAGAAGGAAAATTCTTAAGAGTGGGACCCTGACTAGGGAGTCTAATCTACTTATACTGTGAAATTTATCCATAACATCTAATGATAGTAAATCTCTAAAGCAAGTTAGGTGGGATCTGTTCTTATGGAAAAATACAAAATTTCCCTGTTTTCATTGTTGAATGTTGTTCTTAAGTCATCAGAATAAAGGCAATTTCATTTTTAAACAACAAATAGGGCATGGGATGATATGCTAGGTGAAAAATGTACTTTTGGAATTTGATTTGGTTTCTCTTCTCTTATCAATTTTATTTCATGGTGATACAATGTGTCGAATCTTTTTGCATAAGGATATGCAACATCTTTGGCATGGGGGAGGGTCAAAGAGCCCCTTTCAGGACTCTTTTCTAGACTCACATCTCATCTTCAGAGACCAGCATGACCACCTTACAACCCGAAAAAACCAGACACAAAGGAAGAAATTCAAAGACAAACACAAAATAAATAAGTTTCATAAAGTATAGGAAATTCTAGTACTAAGCCTCCAGAAAACTCCATCATAAAAAGATACACTCTGATAATCTGCAAGCTTCAAATACAAAAGCAGTCGCATATGCTATGGGTATTGGTTATGCAATGGTAAAAGCAAAGGTAACATGGTATTATTTATTTTCCTTTTCTTATAAAACTACAATAGGTATGAAAGTGTATACTAGATCTTATGACCTTATTGCTAAAACCATGCGCCTAACTTTTACTTCCCTCATACCCATATGCTTAACCGTAATCAATTTTCTCACCACATAAGCACATAAAAATATGTTGAGGGAAAAATCACAATGTATGGATGTGGGTATAAACTCAAATGAGTATGCTCAGTAATGATGAGCCACGACCTTAAACCAAGAATGTCTTCATCCTTAAGTAATCATGAATCTACCTCTTGTCACATCAAATTCGTCGCTTAGAGGTCCAATCGCCTATCCCAAACAAAAATAATGCCTTGCCACCAAACGTCCCTCTCCCATCATTACACTAACTAGAAGAAATGAAATGGCTTATCTGGGTGGCAAAGCCATCCAGATGAGCCTCATCTTGTCTTCATTTCCTTTGCAACATCTTCACTTAAACACATTATTAACGCCATCACTATTTTTTCTTGTCATTACCCATCTTTATCTAGTTCAGAACCTACTCCTCTCTACAATATCCAGTACCAAACCCTTACGCTCACAGTTGACTAAAACTCTTACGCTACAACTTGGTTTACACTCACAGTTTATAAGGATGGTTGTGAGAAGACATGAACCAGTCTTCCATATTTATAGGGAGACCGAAGAGTTCTAGTTATGTAGATATAATTATGCTAGAGAGGGATGGATGTCGTTTTTAGAAAAATTCACAGGATTTCATGAGAGGGTATCTCATGCATTTATACAGAGTTACGATGGAGAGATTGTGCACATAGGAAATCGACAACTAACAATCAATGAAAAAACTTTAAGGGAGGCCACGACATTACCTAGAAGAGGAGCCAAGTATTTCAAAGGAGTAGGAATCAATAAATAAATGTGCCAAAGATTTTTGAAGGAAGACCATCGGCACCTTGATTGGAAAAAGAGGATTTCTAGAAACTATATCAAGGACGAATATCATCCAATGCTTGCTAGTCTTCAACGATTCCTCACTTGTGAAGGCAGGTATGTTGTAACCTTCCTATACCATCTTAGGATTTTGTTTCACTTTGAAGGAGGTCCTAAAATTGACTTTCCATACTTTTTATGCATGAGTCTGAACAGGATGGTAAGAGGTGTCAAATCCTTATCTAAAACTGAGAATACTAGTATTTATCATCAGGGTCTTATCAAAATGCTAGTTATACATGAAATTAGGAAGCAAGGGTTTAGTTGGAAAACCCTCATTACTCAACACCTTTCCACAGAAAATGAACATGTAGAGGAAGTCTAGCCTGCTCCAGATGGATATAAGGAACATAGGGAGAAAAAGGGCAAGAAGGACAAGGTAACTTCATCATCCTCTAGAGCAGGGAGCCAAAAAGATAAAGCTAGTAAACAAGTAGGGCCCTCTTCCTCAGTTAATAAGACTCTTAAAAGTAAAGAATCGAAAGGTAAATCCAAATTAGTAGAGGAGATCCCAGCAGTAGCACTTGAGGAGAAGGGTCATAAGTCAAAACCCTTGAGGAAAGATAAGAGTAGCTCAAATCGTAAAGATAAACAATCCATATAATAACCTCTTGTAACCATTCCACTGAAAGAAAAGAGGAAACGGAAACATGTTAGCACTTCTGATCCATCACCCCCTTATAAAAGGACCACAAGGAGAATGGAAAAGAAAGGAAAAGCAGTTGGCAGTCCTCTTACACATAAAGACCTAATAGATCTTACCTCCCCTACCCTAGACCTACCAGTCTAGGATGACATCCCTAGCTTAACTGAGGAACAAGTTACTATTACTTTGTGTGGGATGAGGGAGGAAGTGGAGGAAAGAGAACACATCCAGCCAAAAACAATGGGATCAATGAGGACCTTAAAAAAAGGACATATGAAGAATAATATTGAGGAGCTACGAAAGAAAAATCAGGAACTAAAACAAGAGGTAAATGAATACCAGCTACTGGATAGATATATCAAGAAGGAAAATGAGCAACTGAAGGCAACCAGCCAGCAACTCCAAGATGACCATGAAGAGACTTCTAATAAGCTCAAGAAGGTACTAAGACTATTACAATACATTCAGGTCATAAAAAGGGAGCTGAAAGTAGAAGCCTCAGTTGTCAACATCACTGATCCATAGGAGTAAAGAGAATGGAGTCTCAAGTTTTTAAAATTTTGAGTATGTTTCAGTTGCATGAGGACATGCAATAATTTTGGCATGGGGGAATTTTGAGCCTCTAAATTGACATCCCCATTACCATATTATACTTCTCATTTATACCTTTTTGGACTACCTAAACTTTGATAAATGACAAAGAACACTACCTCTAGTCACTTATAAGGTCATAAGGTAAAGTATATTTGAATTCATGCATTTTTTGGTTTATTAATCTAGGAGACTAAATATTTCATGTACTAATGTTTAAAATTTCCACGTGTAGCCTTTGACCTTTGGACAAGTCCGACACTTCTATGTCAACCCATCCATTTGGTACTTATGCGCCATATCATTCACTGTCATGATTTGGTACCAACGTTCACAGATTGTTCTAGTCCGGTACCAACCAATTGCATGTTGTTCGGATCCAGTACTATCTACCATATCTCACCTATCACGATCCGACACCAATATAGGAAACAGAGTATGCCAAGTTTAGCTCCAGATTGTGCCTAAGATAATTGTTGAATGTTTATTAAATCATCAAAGTTCTAGAAAGACTATGTTAAGCTAGTTTGATTATTGCTTCATCCTCATCCACTTCGTGTCATGAGGATGAAGCTTAAAATATGTAACCGAATGGATAAATTTGACAATTGTTGATCTGCTAAAGATTTCACCTCCTTGTGTTTCATGACTGAGACTGTTTAAATAGTCATGGCAAGGATGGTGGGAGATATAGGGAGATAACATAACACAACATGTGAAGCAGCGTTGCATATTGTAGAACATATCCTGAGTTTGAAGTTTAATAGAATAATTTCATTTGTTTCCATGTCTTGATCATTTACGAATCAATGTGAGTTGAGTTGTTAGTATAGTTTAATTTCATGTTTTGATTATTTGAGTAAGAGTGATGTGTTGATTGAAGGAAAACTTACTGTAGACTCCAGTCGCTGACCTGTTGAAGCGGCAATGGCCCACCGCCCACAGAGGTCAACATCTTTGTAGATTAGTATTAGCATTTGATTTCAGTAGTGTAATTGTTAGATTAGCTCTAGCTTTGATTTCTCAAATTTAGTTCATCATCTCTAACAGTTTCATATGTTAGTAGCACAATCCAGTTTAGGATTTTGATTACATGATTGCTTCATATCTTTATTTACTCTATTTTTGCATATGCCTTGTTTCTATGAATTTGATTTCTCTTAGTAAATATAGAAGTTGGCAGCAATAGTCAAACACATTTGGAAAAGAACTAGTGAAGTTCACAATAGATTATTGTGAACCACAACATACCCAATTTATTGGCTATTGAACTACCCATGCTATGCCTTGATGATTGATGTGTGATTTCCTTTTCAGAGTGTGATTGCATAATTAGCTTTCTGGGTCAGATAGCAGATTTGATTTATCAAAATACTCCATCTCATACTTGCATGTGCCATAATGGAGTAGGTATCTTCTCTGTGAAGGACAACCAAAGTGCATTTAAGTTTGACAGTTTTCTTTATTTCCAGCGTGCATAATCTAGATTAGTCTATACTCGTGACATTATAATTACCTTTCTTACTGGTGTCTTGTAACTCTGTTGATTACGAATCCTGGATTGATGATTAATGAGTGCATTATAATAATCATATAAGTAGCACAAGAATTATACCTAGAAAATTTGTCAATCTACTACACGCAATATCTAAAGAAGAGGTGTGGAAATTTAAGAACTTACATATTGTTACAAGGTCGAGCGTTGGACGTGACATCCATACTCTACCACAAAACTACCAAATAAAAAAGACTAACAACTTCCCAAATCCAGATAAAGAAGAGAAAATAATGAGAGAAGCTCTTAAATTTTTCAAGAATTCCACAAAAGATCAACAAAATCCTAGAAGTCGAGATAAAGACACCATCCAAGAATTTTTTCAACTAATCAAAGAAAAAAATTTGATAGGTAGGCTATTGGACCTACTCAACATACTACGAGAATACAAAGATGGTCAAAAACCAACCAAGGATGAAAATCATATTTCTTGTAATAGAAAATATTATGATCCACGAGTTGAATTGGAAATCAAAGGAATGATGATCAATCGGGTGGTAGTTGATTTTGGTTCATAAGTTAATTTTTTACCACGAGAAACATGGGTATGAATGGGATGACCTAACCTAGCACCCACGATGAATTATATTAAGTTAGTCGATTAGAGATTAATAGAACCAATCATAAAACTGAGAAATATCGACACATAAATTATGGGAATACCGACTTTGGTCAACTTTGAGGTGCTCAACCTTGTCAAAGGAATTCCAACATACACATTCGGCCATGGGGTCGATGAATGAAAGCAATTATCTCCCTAGAAAGAGATAGAAATAAATGAAAAGGAAGTGGTAGAAAAATAATTATTCCCCTGGATCCAAAGGAAGGAAAACCATGGATGGAGTCATGGGACGAAGATCAAGACGCCATATTTTTATATCAAATAAATAATGAACAAAAATATTATATAGGACCGACCGCAGAAGGAGAAATTTTGAGAGAAACTCCCATGTAAGTCAAACATAATTTTGACTTCGCTTTATATAATTGGAAAATAGAGAACTATGAAGAACATGCAAAATAATGTTGGCATATCAAATTTATTCCAAATAAACATCTTAAGATGCGCTATTCAATCGAGGTTGTACCAAAAGTTTACAAAAAAATATCCCGACAAACTCCCACTCTCATTCCAACGGACATTCAGATAAGAAAATCCTTGTGATACACAGGGATGATTTTAACGATGAAAATTTATTTTAAAATGTAAAAACCTTGGCGAATCTTACTAATCCTTCATATGCCAACTATAAATATTTGGCAATATTTTTGTAAAAATTCAAATTTCTAAGGATTTCATATAGTTTGTATAAAATTTTGCCAATTTTTAAGGTAAAATAATTTTATCATATAGAATTTGGGCGAATCATTTTTAGAATGGCGAATATGTTTTTGGGAAAAACCATGAAAAATTATCCCATGAGCGAAATTTAGCCCCTAAAATCATCCTTGGTGATATAGTGAACGACATACCCCTTCGACTCACATGGAAGAGTTAGATAAATCCATAGGAGAGCAAGGAAGAACATAGAGTCTTGTGGAAACTTTCACAAGCCAAGATACAAGATGGTGGGAAACACATTCCCCCCGATTACAAACATGGACGACTATGTCGACATACTTCATTGAAATATTCAGCGATAAGAAACTATCCAAAGACGCAGATATTCCTACATTCAAACTTGGTTATGATCCAGTAGAGAATATTCAACGTTACGAAATTGAATGGCGAAGAATTGGATACAAGGATGAAAGGGTATGGCCCCATATGTTTTCAAGTACATTAGATGAGATACCAATAAAATGGTACATAATTTAAGAAGCATGCGACCACACTTCCAACTGGACCGAAATAAAAATAAATTTTGTCCAAGACTTCGAATTTAATTTAGTAGAGGAACACTTGTAAGACACATCATGCCATATAAAAATATTTCTAGAAAGTCCTTCACCAGCTCAACAAAAAGAAAAAGAAAATATGTCGGTTGATGAAGGATCAACATCGACATGCAACTTTGAGTTGGTAGAAAACAAGGAAATATTGACTACTCAGAGGATTGATATGGAGAATATAAAATGGCCATGATAGAGCTTCCAATGGAAGAAATACCATACAAAATTACATAATCATGTGAAATAAATATTAATCATAGCCACAGAACACAAAGAGGACCCAGAACAACCCAACTTCTCGAAAATCTTTATGAAAATTGAAGAAGGAGAACGTTATCTTGACGAAGAAAAGCCACCAAAATGGATGGACGCAGAAATAAGAAAGAAATAATTCAACATATCAAATGATGACCGACCAAAAATGGTGAGAGTAGGTGATTATTGGTCTAAGAAGAAAAAAACTGACATAGTCAGTCTATTAAAAGAGTACCAAGATGTTTTCACACGCGACTACAAGGACCTGAAAGGACTTGCATAGGAAATGGGTGAGATGAAGATCGAATTGATCCCAGGAGAAAAGCCAATTAAAAAGAGATCATACAAGTTATACATAAGCACAAACCAATTGCTCAAAAGGATATCAGAGGAATTGCACCAGCAGACATTATTTATCATATCGACAAAGAAGAATGGGCAAGTCCGTTGGTGGTACAACCAAAGAAGCATGATCAAGACAAGTTAATAATTTGTGTCGATTGTCAAGGACTAAAAAAATAGACTGTGATAGATTCGTTCCCCACCCATTTTGAGGATGAAATCATAAACAAAGTAGTTGGTCATGAATTCTAGTAATTTACTAATGGATTATCACGATATAACCAGGTGCAAATCGCAAAAGAATGTCAATAAAAAAAAACTTTTGTGTCGAAATTTGGATTTTTTTCCTATAGAGTCATTCCATTCAGACAAAAGAATGCACCAGTAGTTTTTTCAATAATAGTCATCAAAGCATTCCAAGAGTACATCTACAAAGCCATGGTTGTAAACTTCGACGATTGGACAATCTATAGTCTACTCAAAAATCACATACAATGGCTTCGACTTATGTTAGAACATTGTAGAGAGATTCAACTATCACTAAACATTAGGAAATGCATATTCGCCACACCTATTGGAATTTTTATCAAACACGTGGTATGTAAGGATGGAGTGAAGGTTGATATAGCTAAAATAAAGATCATCCTTGATCTAAAACCCCCCATAAAAAATAAAAAAAAAGATCAAAATTCTATTGGGTCATACTGGTTATTACAGGAAGATTATACGCCACTACTGAGACATCAAATTCCTAATGGATGAGATTCTAAAAAAATATTTCGAATTCAAATGGAGCCAAGACTACCAAGAATCCTTTCAATTTCTAAAGAAGAAGTTGGTCAAAACACCTATTCTCAAATTTCCAGACTAGTCGAGAAAGTTTCATGTCCATGTCGATGCATCGAACGTAGTTGTTGGATCAGTTCTAGATCAACCATACGATGACACAATGGATCACCCAAATGCGTATACAATTCAAAAACTGAATAAAGAAGACAAAAACTATTCGACTATAGAATGTGAAGCCTTATCAATGATTTTCTCACTACAAAAGTTCCATCATTATTTATTGGAAAACCATTTTACATATTTTATAGACCATGAAGTGTTAAAATACTTAGTCAGTAAACAAGTCCATCAAGGAAAATTTTTTTGGTACCTACTACTATTTCAAGAATTTGAATTTGACGTAATCATTCGACCAGGGAAAAAGAGTGTTCAACTGTATCACCTGTCACGACTAGAAAGAGGAAAATATCTGACAGGCATAGATGATGACCTCCTAGATGCACACTTATTCAGAGTAGAAGCTGCACCTAAGGATTTAGAAGACATTACCAATTTCTTAGAAGAAGGAAAATCCCCGGAGGACCTCTCGACAAACAAAAAGAAAACTCTAGCCATGAAATTTGCACCATTAACAATAATTAATGGATACTTATACAAAATGGGAATGGACGATGTGATACAAAGATACATGCCAGAACATGAACGGGAGGATATCATCAACGAAGCCCATGCAGAAGCAGTTGGAGGACATTTTCAGGCTGACACAACAGCCAAGAAGATATTACAAGCAGGCCTGTGGTGGCTGAATTTACATAAGGACTATCAAGATCAAGTTAAAAAACATGATTGTTGTCAGAGACTAGGACGACCGTTGTGGAAAAATAAAATTCCAATAAGTTCAATCAACCCTAATAGAGCTTTCAAAATATGGGCTATTGAATTCGTCGATCCATTCCCATAGAGGGAAAGAAGAACTGGCGGTAAGTACATAATCACTGCGGTCAAGTATGTAACTAAGTGGGAAGAAGCTGAGCCGGTAAAATATTGTACTAAATAAGTAGCATCTAAATTCATCTATGAGAACATCATCACAAGATTTTTTTTCCCTATGACACTAATCAGTGACCAAGGAACTCGCTTTGTAAATGAAACAATTAAATTTCTACTCGAAAAATTCTTAATCGACCATAGAAAAATGATAGCCTACCACCCACAAGAAAATGGGGTAGTCGAACCATTTAATAAAACATTACACAAGGGACTTACAGAAATATGTGGTATAAATAAAGATTATTGGGACGATAAGATTCTTGCAATCCTCTAGTTGTATAGATCAACAATCAAAAGATCGACTGGATAGACACCATTCAAGCTAGTCTACGGCTAGGAAGTTGTAGTTCCGCTACAATTTTGGACTAATTTCGATAGGGTCACAGCTATAGCAAAATTTGATGAGAGAAAAAACCTAAATGGTCGATTATACCAACTGAACAAACTGGAGGAAGAAAGGTTAATAGTTATTCATCATCAAGAGGTTCAGAAACAACAACAAAAAGCGTGGCATGATCGCCGCTTAAAGAAAAAGGATATAAAAGAGGGAGACTTAGTCTTGCTGTATGAAAGTCGTATAAAAGGAAAACCCATAAAATTGGAAACATCATGGTTGGGGCCTTATGTGGTGGGATACATTCGACTGACCAGAGTGGTCCAACTCAGAACGTTATTGGGGCATCCATTTAAGAAACTAATTAATGGGGCCCATTTAAAGAAATATCAAGTATAAAAGAAAAAAGAACCCTGTTAGCAAAATTTAGCAAGGAGTTGCCAACAGGAACTGACTAAAGTAAATAATCAAACTTACAAAAAAAAAACCTTTCTTAAAACTAATAAGAAAAAATGGATGTTAGACAAATTCAGGTAAAAAATTGAAAAGTTAAAGTATTTAAGGAGTAGCCATAACACTAAAGGACAATCAACAATAAATGGAGAGAGAAAGTAGCCCGTGGTCAATCCCAAGACAACATAGCATAATATATTCTCGACGTTCTACACATTTAACCGACTTAAGAAAAATACTCATAAGAAAATAATCCATTGAAATGACCTGTCCAGGAGAAAGCGAGCGTGGTACAGGCGAGCGAAGATCATATGAACATAAATCAAGAAGTTGTGATTGGCATGAAAAAAGAAGACATCAATCCGACTCAACAAAACTCAACAAAGTAAATGAAAAAGCAAGCCATCATCGACATAGACTAAGTTCGTCAAGTAATAAAGATGGCTCAAGAACTCTGGTCGGTTGGCTTTCGTATCGACCATGCTTCGAAAATCGAGATACGGTCAGTTGAACCCGGAAAAGAGTGGGTCGAAGGGAAGATTATGTCAGCACAATAAGTACATTTAATCCATGACAGAAAAAATGGATAATAATAACAAAATTGACAATGATCGATGTCATAAAGAAAAATATTTTGCAACCATATACACATTATCTTATCACACGCAACATTCATGGAGAACCCACCAGGACTATTGCACGATAAAGTTTGCAAGAGCATCTATTCAACAACCGTAGAGATATCAACGTGCAAAATCTAATACACACATTCAGAAACAATCCAATTACAATAAGCCATATTTGTTATTTACCTCAAATCAGTCGCACTCATAACAACATTATTTGAATCACTAACTACCTCCTTTTCATGTACTTCACAAATATGGGGAATTCGAGCCTCGTGCGGGGAAATTACATTATCAATTCAAAGTAATGTCATCATCATGAATCCAAAATCTATATAACAAATCCAAGTAAGGATAACGTTAACTCCGCAAAAAGCTAAATACTTTTGCAGAATCCATGAGCTGGCTAATGTTAGCAGTTGACGACCCTCCTAGTCCAAATTGCTAGAATTTAGAAGCAAGTCAGCCATCTTGGCCCAGACATGAGAAAAGGAATTTCCCCTTCACATAAAGGTGTGTAGGGATCCTATGGGGTTTCCTCAACCCATTGGTGAAGGTAGAAACAACCAATGTTTCTTTCACTGGATGTAGAAAGAAAATAGCGAAAAAACCTTCCAGGAAAAACTCCAACGCAAGAAGAAATGACTGGGAAACGAAACCAAGGGTGATGCCAAAATAAATTTGTAAAAAGTCAAAAAAATTGTATTGATGTTCAGGAAGTAGCCTACTCACAGGAATCAGATATATTCCACCCAGTAAAACACAAGAACACCAGGCATAGGAGATCTAGTTGATTC
>JASDQU010440087.1:30525-41535 GCA_032191745.1 Picea mariana | reverse complement strand
CCAGTGTGGTGAATGTTTGTTTTATGGGGTCAATGTGTGTTTATATATGTTTTATATGCTTGTGATAGGTTTCATCTACAAGAGGAAGATATACTTCTCTATCTTTGTGATTTTGTTGAATTATTTATGGGTTCTTTAGGCTAAATGCAAGGAGTGAATGATAGAGTCTTGAAAACTCTGTGAGCCAGCGTAAGGACTGAGCCTCTGAATTTCAAATAGAATTCATAGGAGAACATGCCAAGAGGGCACACTAGAATAGTTTACAGACTCAGAGAGAGAGAAGCCTCAATGTTTCATAACACCTTGGAGGGGAAGA
The DNA here is from genome assembly GCA_032191745.1 of Picea mariana. Classification (NCBI taxonomy): domain Eukaryota; kingdom Viridiplantae; phylum Streptophyta; class Pinopsida; order Pinales; family Pinaceae; genus Picea; species Picea mariana. The sequence goes on along the minus strand of JASDQU010440087.1, from coordinate 41,219 downwards.
CTATGCAGAGAAAGAATAGGAGAGAGGTTTGTTGAATACCCTGGAGGAAATTTTGTGTAGGAGTAAGCGTAGCATAGAGTTATCGAGAAATCTGCAAGCTCCACCAGGAGGGAATCAAGCAGGTGCAAGTGTGCCCAAGAAGAAATTTGTTTTGAGTTCAGACAGAAAAGAGTGTCAAGGAAGAGACCCATAGTTATTGAGCACTCTATGGGAGAGGCTCTGCAAGGAGTGCATCAAGCAAGTACAAGGAGTGTGAAGGAAAATGTTTCTGGAAAATATTCTAAGTCTGAAGCCATCTTAAGGTTGAGACAAGTGCAAGGAGTGCACAGAGGAACGAACTTGTTTCAAGTTCAAAATCTTAGAAGAAATAGTGCAAGTGTGCACAGAGACTTTGCAAGGCACACAAAGGACAAGGACAATTATAGATTCTTGTTGAGGAAACATCGCAAGGAGTGCGCAGAGGCCAACATTTGAATTTGAAATCTCAGTAGGAGTAGTGCAATTTTGCATGTAGAGAACAAGTGTGTGCCAGGGCCGAGGAAATATTCCATTGCCAAAGATCAGGAGGAAAAGCATAGGCAAGACTCAAAGTAGTCAAGCATGCAGGAGAAGTCTCAAAGGACACAACCTTTGACACTTACAAATCAGATCTGAGCGTGAGGGATCGAAAGTCGCCCGATATAGAGGTAAGTGCACGGGCCTTAAACCATTTCAAGTGAATAGGAGAATGGTATAGCCAAAGTACTGAATCTACGAAGTGAATAAGGGCCGTCCATTGTCTTGACAGATAGGTGGAAACATATATGAAATTCTATATCCAAGGCACTCTAAAAGATTCTAGGTGAGTAGCAGGTGAAACTGTCGAAATAGATCCTACTCATTGATCATCAGGGGAAGCATGGCAATAGATCTAGATATACGGAGGAATACCACTCTGGAAGGATAGAGGTAATTTTGGGCAGAGGATTCCCAAAGGATGGAGTCCCGACGCAATCCTAGTCATGCATTGGGACAAGACATGTGGCATTAGATCAACTCTTCGTTGATTCGCTAATCGAAAGGAAACGAGATAGGAGGAGTGAAAACACCCGTAGTCCAAAGCTCCGAAGTTCCCTTTGAATAGGTGCTCGATCGCAGCCTATGGTCATATAAGAATAAGAGCTTAGCAAGGGAGGAGCTAGCGCCCGTCGACTTTGAAATTTTAAAAGCTCTAAGAAAAGGGCACGCAGATTCTCATAGAACCTATGCCTTAGGAGAAAAGGGGCTTGCGTTAAATCAAATTGGGTTCTATCAAAGGCATTGTGAGTCGATCTAAATCCTTGAATTGAACGACCCTAGACCAAGAGGTTGCACAACTCCCCGAGGAGAGAAAGGGGTGGAGGTCTACACCACATCAACAAAAACTAAATGAATACCTTCTTGGTTTTTATCAACCTAGTTTTTTCTATCTGACCAACTGATATTTTTAGAATCTCACATACTTCCTCCTTCATAATTCTAATCACCATTCCTGCCACCCTCATGGTTCTTCACCTAGATGAAAATCATAAGCAACAACAAAATCCGCATATTTAAACATGCTATATCATTTTTCTTGAATACATAATCCATAATTAGTCATACTCAATCAATATTTAATAATAATAGGATATTCTAAGTTCACAAACATGTTATATGCATATCCAAGCATGTACATATGCAAAATTAAACATCCATATGCACCAAGAACTCACTATCAGCATGCCTACTAATGCATATGAAATTTAACTTCATTGTATTCCTCATGCACTCTAGTCCATTTCTATTTTAATTCACTTATTTATTTATTTATGTTGTATATGGTTTTCTTTGAACTCCTTCAGATCCTTGTTTCCTTGTGTGCTTCAATTCTGCTCATCTGCACTATGGTTCCCTGGTCTAAACACTTTCTATCCAAGTTCCACTTGGCCATTCTACAATCCAAGCAACGTGCTCCTATTTCCATAGCTTTTTTTGGGTAGTCATATCCAAATTTACCCTTATGAAAAATTCCAACACCTTGGAATGAAGTTGCTCAAACATTCCATCACTCTACTACAACATTATTGAATCAAATACTATTACTCCTAGTTGTCCATTAGGTTACTTTATTAACATTTCCCTATGAATCCATATCATTCACACTTAATACCTTTCCCCAATGGAAGTATATTTTCATTCAGTGACACTTTTCAAGTGAGAGAGAATTCAATCTGTTTGCACTGGCATCCTACTTCCACTATGAACTTTGATATCATAAGTGGATTTATTTCAAACTTAATCTTTGCAATTGTGTAAACCTCTATCCCTTCAAGGCTAGGTAGTCATACTTTTCCTTGTATGCCCATCCATGACATATTTAACCTGATATATTCATATCTTATGTGAGGACTCTTACTTTGTTTGTACCTGTAGTTTATTCATATTCTGAGGTTGTTGACTAATACTTTTGTTCACCATTCTTGAGTTCTTTATCCATTTTTCATTAGTTTCTCTATAGCTCTTGATTTAATCATCCAACTCCTATAAAATTTGTCATGCTCCCATGACCCTAATGTCTAATCCTAGACTGGAATTGATATGATTGTACATGTAATCTTGCCAAAATCTGCAAGAAATCATTTGATAAGAATTATACATATCATACAAAAATTGTCAACTGAATTTACTGGTACCTTTTCTGTTTAATTCATGAAGAAAATAAAGTATCAATTATAATTGTTATCCAAAAATAGAATGATTCCAGGTCATTCTCCTCTACAGCATCTTTTCAACGATTGAAATATCACCTCAATTCAATATCAGAGCTGAAAGTTAGGGCTCCATGAAAAAGCCCACTTTCAACCCTTTTTCTCTTATTTTGCAAGAGGATTTTGTCACAAAATTCCATAGCCCCCTTTAAATTGGTCTAGAAAGTGAAAAATGCAAAGGATCTTCTTTCAAACCATTATCCACATGACCACGGCTAAAAAATGAGGGCTTAAACAACTCTTTAGCACCCTACTTTGTGTTCTTCTACACAAGAGCTTTCGTGAACACCAAGACTGAGGGTTGGTTCACTTCCAGGATTTTTTTACCTTTTCATGGGACCAACACTCAGACCAAGTCCTCCGGACATCGGCCTTTGCTTGTTTTCCCCTAGAGTTACACTTCCCCAAAGCCTTTAACAACTCCACTAGTAAGAACGAATGGTCCAAATTTTAATCACTTGTCGAATGGATGGTCCTACCCTCATTTAGAGGCTTCAACGAGATCAAGGGATCTGACTTAATCAAGCATTGAGATATATGGCTCTCAACCAATTAGGAAATTCGGCGCTCCGTGGATTCAAAATATTTCCATTCTCGATTCTTCTACTTCCCCGTAGTGACAATCCTCGAAAGTACTTACCTTGTTCATCCATGGATCAATTGGATGGTTGAGACTTAATCAAGTGTTGGGATAAATGATCCTTACATACTTTGGAAATTCGACACTCCAGGGCTCTGGGTTATTTCCATTCTCGACTMTTCCACYTCCCTRGTGTGACAATCCTCTGAAGTACTTACCTCTTCTTGATCCAATGGTYGAGRAAGGTMCYGAASGAAACTCAKATYGATGGTCTACATGCCTTCATGAMTTCAGGATTTGAAAYTTTTCACTACTAGAAACCTRGAAACYACCGGAGTCACATACTTCCYGAGATGACAYGACAYAGTGACATCACCTAGGGTGACATGAACCCATGGCACATGTTCCACATGTCACTTAAAAATGAATATATCAAGGTCCAAAAGGTACCAAATCCAGGTGATGCGTGTCCCCACACGACACCCCTACCATGTGACATAAGCCACATCATCAACTACATGGATGATCCATAATCAATTCTCCAGATTCGACGGTCCATGTGACTTCACAACTTTACACTTCGTGATTCGGTACTTCGGGGCTCCGATGCTTCAAGATTTTTCTTTACAACATACTTAGTAATCATTGAAGGGGCGAAGTTCTGAATTTGAAACCTCGCTACCCCTATAAAACTACTAGATCTAGTGGCGTAAAACACTCCCGAAGTCCTTCCCTCGATCTAACGATCGACGGGAATTCCAGGACTTCGACACTCCAGGGATCTGAGCTGTAACAATTCAACAAATTTAAAAACTCTTGGAGTCACATACTCATGAAGTAGTCAATGTCGGTTGACCATGATTAATGATGGAGATATCCSCAAGCCTTCCATCAAATTGGACTGATGATGGGAAATCGCGACTCCGACCTTCGACAGTTCAGGCTTTGCCTGCCTACAAAGATCGTCGAAGAGGTGATGTTCTGAAGTATTACCTTTTGCGCTTGATATCAATCGATGAACTACGACAAAAAATCTAGATCTGATGGATGGGACTTAACCTTTCACAACTTCTAATTCTTCCTTCAATAAATCGCTCCTACTCACCAACCCTCTCATCCAATGATACTGATCTCCCTTGATCCCTTGAAGGAGATCGCCCCTGAATTGAAAGGGAAGGTTATGATCCCACAATCCCTTTCAAGGATCTCTGATGTTGTGTCTTTTTTGCGGACTCGACAATGCCATTCCTTTTGAGGTTTTCGACTTGAAGGTCGTAAATTGATCTCAATCGTGACACTATGACCAACAGATCCGGCCAATACCTGCCCGATGTTTCAATCAATAGCTATGATAACATTTTTTAATGTACCTAGGCACCATAGGCCGGGCTACGCCACTTAATCTGACTGCAACACACCTAACCACTAGCAGTCGAGGCACACTGCAGTCCCAAGACTTAGTTCTTTGATCTTATCTCGAAATCAAAGGACCATTACACAATGTTAGAGGCATAAAAATCACATGCATTGATCCAGATCCATGCTACAACATAAAAGAAATAAAAAATATTTCATGCATAATAAATAACCAACAGACAGGAACATTATAAATTCATATCTGAGGGATAATTCAATACACATTGGAATGACATTATACAGAAAACATAGAGAGCACTTATCTTTCAAGTAAACATTGACCAACTGTATACAGACCAAGGATGTTCCTCCCAGCCATAGACACTACTTTAATTTTACTCTCAATAGGAGGTCGCTCGCGAGACAGAGCTATGAATCAACAAGGACGAGTCCTAGGCCAAATCTACAATAGACAACAATTGGCTAACTAGCTCTTAGGTTTCCCAACCACACAACAAATCCTAATTTCCATCTCTCTTTCCCCCTCAACTTTCACAACCCAAAGAAATGGACACATTTCTCTACCATGTAGTCCCTCAGGTTGTCCCATTTCTTTGCACGACTCCAATGCTACTGGTCAGGAAATCTCCCTACTGGAAACTCCAAGGATTCTTAGTTGTGGACAGTTATATCTGAACTGCCATTGGTCTCATCACTAACAAACCTCTCAACACTCAAGCTATCACAAGCCTTTCAACACTCACATCAATCCAAAGTGCACCAAATCTCCTCTACCTAGCTTGCACAACCCTAAGAGAATGGACCCCCTTCTCTGCCATGTAGTCCCTCAGTTTTTCCATCTCCTTCCAAGGGTCCAATGCTTCTGGTTATGAATCTCCCTATTGGGACTCTTAGGACTTGTAGCTGTAGAGATTTATATCAAAACTTCCATCAAKCTMWTGCACACARGAATCCATTCCCTTATGGAATGATCAATAATTATTACATCCATTCATCARTGACTCTCCTCTTCCTTCCATTCATTTCCATGCTTAGCCCAAGAGCATACGAGCTTGCAATAATGAGTGAAGAGGAAAGAAGAACAAGGTAACAAGGGAATAAAAYGAACAAGTGGAAGAAGAYGAACAAAAGGGAAYAACGACCCCCAAACATCACCCACAACCATCCTGATGCAACCATTCATATCCATGCTCAAACCAAGAGCACATGAATTCAGGACGAGTGAAGGCAAAGGAAGAAGAAGAAGAACCAGGGAGAAGAAGACAAACAAAAGGGAAAATAAGCACACCAAAGTAGCCCCCAAGGAATGTTTATATAATCACAAGAACCAAGAACCAAATGGCCTTCCCCAAGAAGCACATGTAACCACTTTTTACATAAAATCAATCATGGGTAAAATAAAATAATATTAAATAGACTTATCACCCCAAACCCACTCTCTTGTGGAATCATAGCCACTATCTCTTTTGTCCTTGTCTGTCTTACAACCGATGGTGTATTTTATTAATGTATATGAAGTGTTCAACCCTCCCCTATTCAACAAGTTCAATATTTGGAACAATTGAATATAGCTATCCCCCCTCATAATCCTAAAAACAATCTAAAGAAGGGAAAGAATAAAATACCAACAACCAAGGGTAGAGGGAAACCCTATGCAAAAAAACACCTCAACAAGGTGCAACCAGAACCATATCAACTAAAATTCCTAAGGGGGCAACAACAATGGCCAAAAAATACAAGGGAAAAATAACAACCTTGGGGAGTATGGTCATTAAACTCAACACTACCCTAAGATTGTTAATTACAAAAGGATGAAGGAAGCCATGAACCCACAAAGAAACCCTACCCGATAGGGATGACCACAAGTCCCTCAAAACTATATGCAACCACAAAATCGAGAAATTATATAGAACCCAATTCCTCACCAAGGAGTCATTAACACCCAACAATCCCTAATCCACACCAGATGGGACAAAATTCCCAACTGGGTCAGCCTCAATATGGAAACCCCGTGATTGGCCCATTCTCCTCACCACTGAAGAAGATATTCTCCTTCAACCACACAACCACACCTCCTAAGTTTACACTGAATACATCATATTCACCCCCATTACTAGTAGGGAAACCATTGATAATCTCTCACACTAGCATGAAAATTGTTATTCGCATCCCCCACACACCACTACACATGAATTTAAATAACCCTCATGCAAGGGTGACACTTAGTTATACCCTAGTCGATGGCATAGCTCAATATCCAACAACCATGTCTATCTAGGAGGTCCTTCGGAATTTTTTTTCACAAAGAAAGACCCTATGTTCAACCTTGGGGGAATTTGACCCATTAAATACCCGTTTGATCACTTTTGATCTCGATAATAGTGAACCAAGCCTCACATTTTTGGTGGATTTCCAAATACTAATCAAATTTCGAAACCTGCCAATAATTCGGTGCATCATCGATGAAGGGGCATCTACATGCATCATTTCCCAAATAGTATGGAAAACAATTGGTTCTTTGGAACTTGTCCCATCCACCATTACCCTTAGGGAATATGATGCCTTCCCATCATAGCTAGAAGACCTCTACCAAAATGTTCCAGTAGAACTTGGTGGAAAAAATGTTATCATTGATATAGAGGTCATTCATTCCCCATTGGATTACAATATCCTCTTTCGGTGAAACTACATGTATTCCATGAAAGTGGTTGCATATTCCGTCTTTTGCACCATGCTTTTCCCTCACAATGGGAATATCATTACCATTGACTAATTAACTCACTATGAACCCAATCATTTAAGGAACATAGACAATGGTTTCCCCCTCATATGATCTAGTTATGACATCTCATCCATTATTGACATTAGACCAAGAATATTTAGAGACCCATCACTTGTTGGTTCTCATAAAGGAGAGCCTCCTTCCTCCTTACCCACTAGAGTAACATATGTATGTTTTTTCACCTATATGGCATATAAATCCTTGATGAGTGTTCCCCTGAAGAACACATCCCCCAATTGGTCCTAGAGGCCTTCACACCTCAATCTCCCCTGAATATTTCCATGCCACAACCCAGTCCTGAACAAAATATAATGATTGGGTCCCCATCACCCATTTGGAGAATGGTTTCTTAGGCCCTAACCCAATCCTCTTATTTTACCCCTAGTCGGAGTCTTAACATACCAGGTTGATGCTACCCTAACCTTCCCAAACATGGTAATAGACATCCTAGTTTTCTATTTAGAGCCACTCTCTAAGTTACCTATCCCATTCCCTCCCCCTCGGCCAAAGGTTTTTCCCATGCAATCAACGCCTTAAAAATAAACTATTTTGACTAGTCACACAGTTGGGGACATTAATACCAACAAAGAGGGAAACACAACCAAAAACAAAGACACCAAAATTAAAAATGAGTCCACCCTACCTCCCTAACCTCGCCTCCAACCACCATGTGAAATTTGCACCACAATTAAACACCCAACCAATCTCTGCCCCACTTTGTGAGAGTTACAAAATATCATTCCACTTCCAAAAATGGTGCCATTATTGCCTAACCTGGTAGTATCACTAGCAAAAATAAAACCTTCTGCATCCAAACAGAAAGGTCTCTGCAACAAACACTCATGTACCATATGTGCACAGTATGGAAATTACACCCATCACTAGAGTTTCAAGAGACTCTAGAAACAATACACCAAACCAAATTTCCTATGTCCTTACAAGCAACACCTACCACTGCTAATGTCACTAACATTTATTATGTTTCCACTTCACTAAACGAATGGATGAGATTCCTGTGCACATTGTGCGATCATCTAGACCATTTCACATATATGTTCCCTCTCATTATCTCTTTTTGGGCCTGGCATATGGCTTCCTTAACACATGTTTCCACCCCAATCAAAATACCTAATGACTCATCCTTAATAATACCTTGAGAAGAGGGCCATACCATTCCAATATCAATGCCATAAATTTTACCTTTGACTGCACTGACCATTCCCATACCTCAACCATCAAAATACTTCCAACTTAATCCACCTAATTCATTGGTAACTCCCATTCATGATACTCTCATGCTCGTCCAATCAGTTTCCCCATGCCCTCAGACCACTTGAAAATGCATGATAAATAAGAATCCATAACTCAACTCATGCAAGTACAAATAAGGTGGCATTGTGCCCCCCCCCTCCCATATATATACCCCCTTCCAAAACTTCCAATCATTCATTTTGGATCCCAAGAGATCCAATTTTCATGTCATTCGTAGCACAATTACCATGATTCTCCCATCTACACATCCATATCAGTGGTTCTATATTTTCTTCAGACAACCCAGGAAGCCACCTACTAGCCCCTAACATAGGTACACACATTCATTTTCATAATTATCAAATAATTATCATATGTTCTTTATCATCGTATATTTTTCATGTCGAGTATTTTTTTTTTGTATGTGCAAGTGCTTTTTACAAATATATGCATCCCCATTAGTAAATGTTTTCCCTACGACCCCTTCACATATATGTTCCAAACTGGCATGTAATTACACACTCTTCAAGGAATTTCATTTACGATCCACAATCTCTATCATTCACCTCTAGGAAAACCACACCTGTCGCTATGGTATGATCACCTCTGTTGCATTTAGGTACTACCAACTGGTAGCATTCTCCCTCACATGAAATGTCCCACAAATATTTTCCCCTTTACAGATCGCAAATCATGCTTCTTTTTCCCTTAGGTTTGGGAGTCCTTGTATTTTTTCATTTCCAAGAATAAGCCTTACATTTCTTCTCATCATATTACTATCCTACCCTATTGGAATCCCCCATTGTCATTGTTATAGTTACCTTGGATGTGCCTCTACATCGTCATTAACCCTCGATACCACCCAACATTATTTTTCCATCTACAATTTCATCCTCCATTCATCTACCTGGTACAAAATCCCACCCATGCCCCNACCCCCTTCCAAAACTTCCAATCATTCATTTTGGATCCCAAGAGATCCAATTTTCATGTCATTCGTAGCACAATTACCATGATTCTCCCATCTACACATCCATATTAGTGGTTCTATATTTTCTTCAGACAACCCAGGAATCCACCTCCTAGCCCCTAACATAGGTACACACATTCATTTTCATAATTATCAAATAATTATCATATGTTCTTTATCATCGTATATTTTTCATGTCGAGTATTTGTTTTTTGTATGTGCAAGTACTTTTTACAAATATATGCATCCCCATTAGTAAATGTTTTCCCTATGACCCCTTCACATATATGTTCCAAACTGGCATGTAATTACACACTCTTCAAGGAATTTCATTTACGATCCACAATCTCTATCATTCACCTCTAGGAAAACCACACCTGTGTCTATGGTATGATCACCTCTGTTGCATTTAGGTACTACCAACTGGTAGCATTCTCCCTCACATGAAATGTCCCACAAATATTTTCCCCTTTACAGATCGCAAATCATGCTTCTTTTTCCCTTAGGATTGGGAGTCCTTGTATTTTTTCATTTCCAAGAATAAGCCTTACATTTCTTCTCATCATATTACTATCCTACCCTATTGGAATCCCCCATTGTCATTGTTATAGTTACTTTGGATGTGCCTCTACATCGTCATTAACCCTCGATACCACCCAACATTATTTTTCCATCTACAATTTCATCCTCCATTCATCTACCTGGTACAAAATCCCACCCATGCCCCCCCACTCTTCATAAGTAAGATCTCATTACTTTCTCCCCAAGTAGGACAATCCATCCTTCACTCGGGCACCCATTTCTGTACAAGTATTTTCAACCCATTTATTCTTTATTAATTTGGTAATTTTATAAAGTACATTTCAAATTCTAGCAAGTACGATTTTTTTTTTTCGTTGCAACTTAGTGCATCCTTTTTCCTTGGCACACAACAACCCAGTTGCCCTTGGTTTGGGAATGTCACTT
>JASDQU010440085.1:15688-26638 GCA_032191745.1 Picea mariana | reverse complement strand
AGGTTGGTGTGCACATACACACCTAAGTCACCTGACACGATGAAAAAGAGAAGAGTTCAACATGATAGTTTTTACTTGAGTGAAGGGTACATTTTTACTGGGGTCATGACAGAAGAGTTCAACGATCAATTCCACAAACATCGAGGTACATAAAGAGCTTGGTTCCCTTGATTAAATGGTAGTTCCATACCCTCATACATGATAGAATCTAGTGGAAACATTGCAATCATGCCAATCTTGAAATACTAAAAAATCGTTGAGTTTAATGAATTTTGAATGGGAACTAAAATTCTACTTTCTCCATATGAAGTCCAATGAGGTTGGAATCACTCTCAAACATCCAGAAACAATTAATGGTAATGTTAAAAATTCAAGTAAAAGGATTAAAATGAAAGATAAAGGAGAATGTCACTTTTACTTTAAGAATTTAATATTACCATTAATTACTAGGGTGGGTGAGATGGAGCGGGTGGGGACCTCTTTAAATAGCATTAGTAAGGAGAAATAACCCTCAAATACACACCAAAACACCTCACATTTGCAACTTGCATGAACAAACATGAGCTCGGGTCCCTTTTTGTGCAGGACATGTGTCCTATTTTCAGGACACACTAAGGGAATGTGTTAGACATGTGATAAACATGTGTCCAACACATGTCCTATCATGTCGTGTCCAACACGTAGGATATGTGACACAACAGGGGGGTTTGGACGTATCTGGTTGTTGGATTACTAAGAGGGGGGGTGAATCAGTAATAGATCAATTTAATCTTTTTTAACCACAAAATGTAAGTGTTATATCAATGTAGCATTATCATCCAATAGTTTCAAAGTAAATAAATAACGAACAATCATACACAAACACATTACACCAGTGTTTTTACATGGAAACCCAAAGTGGGAGAAAACCACAAAATGCTTTTTCTTATATGTCTTTAAGAATTACATTCATTGGAAGCACCAACTTCCTTTGTTTTCCAGTTGCAACTGGAAAGAGGCTCCAACCCCCTAGTTTCTCAGGTTAAAACTTGAGGGAAGCTCCAACTCCCCAATTCTCTAGCTACAACAAGAAGGAGGCTACAACCCCCTATGTTCTCCGACTACAACCACTTCTCCTTTCCCCATCCAACCACCTTGAAATATAAGTAGAATGATGGAACCACTGTCACACTATCACTTTGAGATATACTGTTGTAAACATGCACCAAATAACCTATAACAACCTATACCAATAACATGTGCCAACATGTACCACACATCAACCTGTACCAATAACATGTGCCAACATGTACCACACATCAAACTGTACCATAAACAAATGTATCAACCATGCACCAAACCTGTACAAATAACCTGTTACAATAACCTGTCAAAACAACCTATCACAAAAACATGTCTCATCAATCTTATCAACCAAATCATATCTACTCACCAAGATCAATCACCAAGACAACTGTCAACCATATGCACAATATCACCAATATGTTTATCAACCAAGCATAACACAACAACTCATAATCATCACCAAGATCAATATGTGTTTCTAATAATATACCAAGACAAATATGCTACATCATCCATAAACCATATGTCAACAATACTACTAACAAGTGCCTCCAACCATGTACCAAGTATGTACCAATCATGCATCAACTATGACTCATCAAGATGTACCAACATCATCAACTATACCCCTCATGTATGTGCAAAATCATCAACTACTTGTCTTTACCATGTACCCAACATGTACCTCAACAAAAAGCCCTCATCAATTTCATCATCCAAATCTGATTTGTAATTCTGACCTAGTGTATATGATCACATACCTACAAACCTTCATTAACTTGAACAACAAGAGACTAACATTTTCATCAAACTTTACTTTAGTCTCACATGACTAATTTTGGATTAGTCAACAACCCTAACTTGAGATAATCATAACTGTGTACATGTAATGAATAAAGATCTGAAAATAGTACACAATGTTCTTCAGTGTATTTTATGCAATTTCTCCAGGTTTCACTACTTGGAACCTCTCAAAAAAGGAGTTATAGAAAAAATGGCATACCTTGTTGAATTCTGGCTTATTCTAGAGAACAAACTCGTAGAGTGTACCCCGCATGGAATATTTTTTGTATGGATCTGAAAATGGTACACAAAATACTACAAACGGTACTCTAACCAATACATTTGGTATTACTGAATCTGGATCTGTTATGAAGAAGTTATGACGTTTTTACCTGAAACACATGTTTTAGACTAGTTTCGGGACTAGCCACAACCCTATTTTCCACGGAGTGTAACTACAAAAATACAACAACACAAAAGATGGATTTTTTATCACATCTACTTGGATATGTTTCCACAACGGCCACTAGATTACACGGTCTGAATCATTTTAGAAAAAAAATTATTGTGAAAATGGTGAGATGACCTATAAATAACATACCTTAGAAAGCATCATCAAAAGAATTTATCCTCCCTTGAATTTCGACCTTCTTTACTTCACATTCTCTCTAAAATTCGGCTTATATATCCTTTGGTTACCTCGGTCACTTGTATATATTCAATATTCTCAAGTGTAATTAAATGAGAGAACCTTGCCTCTTATTTATACTTTTATGTAGCTTCCTCAAGGGGTTACCTTCTGTTGTTCCTGAGTTTATACTTTAAGGCTCTAAAGTATACTGTCAAGGCATCTGAAAAGATAGAGGAAGTTGAGGATAGAAAAAATCAATGATAAAAAGGTGAGGACTATAGTTGGTTTCTCAACTGTCTCTGTCGAAATTTCCAGTTTTCCTGAATACTAATATCTCTCTCAATTGTTGCCCATGAACGTTCTAACTCAACCCGGTTATTTGTTGTTTGCAAGATAGTGTTAAATAAATTTAGAGTGATGTTGTTTTGATCTGAAAGACTAGGTTCGATGTTAGGCTGCCTTGAAACTGGTACTTTCATGAAGGATAAAGGTAAAGGAGTTACAATTCTGTGTTTTCTTTTTAGGCTTTGTTATCTCTATTTCACAATGTAAAGAGAATGATTTTAAAACACGAATTAATAGGATGACTAAATTAAAGGTTGTTTCTTGTATCCAAGTTAAATTTAAAGGAAAGGAAACATGCATGATATGAGGAAAAACATAAAGCTATTAACAAGGTGATGCATCAATTGAAGAGGAATCTCACGTTGTAACAGAAGACTATGAAAACAAGAAAAATATTAATGAAGCATATGATATTGAAATCTAAACATTCACAGGTCTTGTATCTACTGATAACCAATATAGAGGAAAAACTGTAAATGATTTAAATAACAAGAATAATAATTTCCACAGTAGAGGTTGTACTAAATTGTAGCCAAGCATTCATCAATTAGATATATGAAAGAAAGATGAAAAGACAGGGGAACACATAACTCAGACTTGACAAAATCTGGAATCTTCAATCTGCATTTGTATTAATTCAGAGTCTATTGAAAATTACTTCGTCACAATGCCTTTGTAGAGAAAAAAGCCCTTTTCAAGTCTTCTCTCCTTGTATTTATACAAGGTCATCAATACTTGATGGTTAACAATCTCCTACTTTTTAGGAGAAAAATAGTTACAAAACTGCAACCTTAACCGTTGCATGATTAACTTTTGTTTGTCTATCATTTCAATAGTATAAGATTTCAAATGATACTTCATTGTTTAGTTGAAGTCTCTCCCTCCTTTGATCCTATACATTCAATACATTTCTCCAGAAAATAAACAAAATTTCTAGGAGGTGTCGAAAGATCCTTAGCTTTAAACAGATAAAACTTTCTCTGGACCTTTGGAAACTGGTCTTCAAAACCTTTATCGGCAAACCTGATCACTTGCAACTTTAAATTGGGTTGTATCATCCATATGTCTATTAGGTTGGCATCGATTTCCTTCAACTGTGAAATTTTCATCTGAATCTCCTTCAAGCTCTCTTTACAGTTCAACTATTGTTTCACAATGTTTATCTGCCTCAGTGGCTCAGAGTAATCATTTCTTTCAATACCTGACACTTGCTTATCCAAAGAATAAAAGATTACCTCATAGTCTTCTTTGATTTCTTTGACTATATTCTTGTTTTCGGATATGTTTATTTCCCATACCTTGAGCATGATGTCTCCTCTTATCTGTTCTGTGACAGACAGGTTTAGATTTCTCGACATCTCTCTATTTCCTGAACATGCAACTGCTTTCTGGAAGGTGTTCCTTGCCGCTTTAGCCTCCTTTTCCTGTAAAATAATATTGTCAAGGGATTTTCTTACCTCTTGAGAGTAATTCTAGATGATCTCTATTTTGGAGATCAATTTATGTTGCTTGGCTTTTATCTTTGTATGTGATTCTAGCGAGAGGGTCTGGAAAGCCTTTAAGTCTACAACCCGGCCTTCTGTCAAATTTAACTTAGCCTATAGCTTCTTTACAAGCTCCTTTTGCTGAGTAACCTGCATCTGACTTGCTTGTATCCTTTGGTTCATTTCATCCAGGCTTGATTTGAGTGGTTGAATTTCTTGCCTTTCAACAAATTTGGTCTGCTCCAAGCTTTTATTCACCTCTTCTCTATGTTTTTCTCATCATTCTTTAACTGGTCTTGCAATTGAGCTATTGTGTGGTTACTCTTCTTTATCCTTGTTCTCATGTTTTCCACAGTAAAAAGGTTTGTTTTTTCCATGGCTCCCATGGATCCTGCTACCTCTGTAGTGAAATCCTCTTCTTCCAAATTCTGGCCATCTATCAAGACCCTATGCTTCTTCACCATACCTCCCTCTCTCACATACATCTCTTGTTTTAGAACAACCTTCCTCTTTTTTCTGAAAAAATAATCAAAAGAACGGATCTCATCTCTGAAGATAGGGGTGAGATCACTAACATATATGGCTCCCATCTGTGGGATTACAAAGGCGGACTATAAAGGGGTTAAGGAAGCTATGGGACTTCCTAGCTCTGTAGATCTTGTTTCTCCTATGGCCTTAGGTATATTGACATCAACGGTAGATGATGAAGGGGGAGTGGACTTACTGGACTCGGGAGGTGTCCCAAACCTCCTCTATGTTTCTGTCTCTAGATTTTCTCTCTATAAAACCTCTTCATTTTGCAAAGACCTTTCAGTCTCCTGTGGAATTTCCTCGGGATCGACTTTATCCTGTTTTTCTTGTCCAAAGTCTAGAGGAGTATCCTCTTGTTCCTGAGGAAGGGTGATTGCTTAGCCTTGCAGTACTTTGGGAAGACCACTCTATCTATGCTTCTGGAAGGTCTGAAAACTAGCTTGCAAGTCAGAAGACAGTGTCTGTACCCTCTCTAAAACCTCCTTATAGGTCCTAGTCCCTTTGAACATGTCATCACAAGGGGACTTTTCATGTTCATAAGCCTTCATATTACAGTGGGCCATGTGATTTCCCACTAGCTGGTAAGGGTCATGTTTCCTGCATCTGAGATCTACCAACTTGACCTCCTCCAGCGCTGTCGCTTCAACTTTGGAATGACCCAAGTTGAGTAGTGAAAATTTCCCAATCTGAACGGAAAAAACCAGCCAAGACTTCTTTTGAGCCATCTTTAGTTCTATCCAAATTCCACCTGTTACTATTTGATGAGCTACCTCCCGGCAAACCAGTCTGTCAAGGAGGAATTTCAGGAGTCCATGTGGAGGGATTGAACATCTGAAAAATCTGATGTAGGAGAAATTCTCCTCTATAAACCAGTCAACAACTGCCCTGAGGCTTCCTATGACCAACTCTGAAATGCGAGGAGGTGCATAGTCATACAGCATCTGATGTAGTGGTATCACCACGGAATGATAGATTTCATAGAATGATTCCTTGGCATTTTCTTCCCAAAGTTTAGAATGATATTCATGAATAGGTTCCGGGTAAGTCGGATTCCAGCTCTAATTCATCAAAGGGAAAGGAGTTGTGAAGCATATATCATCCATGATGTATGCATACATATAAAAGGCTACTGGTCGACCTTTGGATCTTGCAGTCTGATATTCCATGACCTCCTTCACTATGTTATCGGATAAAATCTTATTCCAATTGAAGTTGTAACCTTCTGTCACCTCGTGCAAAAGAGGTACCCATTCTGCAGGGAAATGAGTAGGACTTTTATTCCTGAAAAGTGTACATAACATCATTTCCACATAGACCATATACTCATTTAATGAGGCTTTGGCGTAAATACCATGGGTGTCAGCCCTGAATTTTGTTGTGTGTCTCCACCAGTCTTTGATTATGTCAGGATACATTTGGTCTGACTCAAAACATTCTTTCCTTTGAAAGTCACTCACGAAATCTTTATTATAAATATACTTGGGACTGGGAGACAGTTTATACATTACTTGTATATGCTCCAATCTGAAAGAGCCAATGACGACCCCTTGGTTGTCCAGAATGCTTCTCGTTTGCACGTCTGTTCTCTCTAAGGCCCAACTGATCATGTCATTATAAGTCATGAGTCGTGGCCGGGTAGCTACTTTGTGAAGCTCAGACTCTGGTATGTCTCGGAGTTTGTTGTCGACAACATGAGGGAAATTCTTAATTTCATAATCCAGAGTTTCGAAAATCTGCCTCCAGGATTTGATGGTATCGATGGCATGCGGTACTATATCAGATAAAATGTCTTTGTCTGGACTCAATCTTTTTGCAACTTCTTCGCTTTTCTTGGGTGCCTTCTTAGGTGCCATGATGTTTGCAGTGGACTAGAAACCTATTTACAGAGGAAATATGTATAAAATTGGATAAATGCGACTTGCTACAGATGTAAAGGATAAGAATGAATTTTGAAACACATGACCTTTGTTAACCCTTAATTTGTGTTATAACAAGTGTACTGACACAGGCGATGAAAAATTAATGCTTTAATGGAAAGATATGCCTGGAAATACGATTTCGTGTCAAAAAATATCTCCATTTATCCGTTATTAATACTGTCGAATATCGACGATTTCAAAATTGGAGTTTCGAAAATCACTACCTTCCTCAATTCCCGAAATGAGAAAGGCAGCTTAGTTATCACTAATCTTGTTTTGAAAACAAATTAACCTTGATCTTAGACTTTCTTTAAAGAAAACATGATTTCACATTTCAGAACTTCAGGGATCCTATTGTCAGGAGATATGTCATAAGAAAACCTCGGATCGTGAAATTGTGATGGGATTAGTGAGGTGTTAATCATTCGTATTAAAACTTTAATTAATCAAGATTAGTGATTAATTATTTTTTTACTTTTCGGAAAATCGAGGATAGGGAGTTCGAAGGTTGAGAGTTCGAAAACGCTTTAGTAGAAAGAAACCTGAATTGCGAAATATTAAGGGAAAGATGATTGCGTTTAGGAGTTTAATTAATTATGAATTCAAGAGTACTTTGTGGAAAGTGACTGAAAATGTAACATTTATTTCTTCCCCCTTTTTTATTTTTAATTTTTTAATATGTTAAACGGTTTCTAGATTTTGGCCCCAAGAAATTGGGATGGTTGAAGATCATACCTCAAGAAAACTGAATCTCGAAACCCGAAAAGGAACGAAAGGCTCTATCTCCCTTTTTGGACAAAGGGTGACTCCATGACTTAGGAAAAGATGAAGCTTCAGTTTTAAAGGGTAGAAAAATTTAAACTTCGTGTCAACACCTTCTAACCATCTTCAACCACTTTCCTTATTTTAGGGCTAACCCACTTCTAACCACTTGTCCACTTAGTAATTTCTCCATTAATTTTATTATTTAAATAAAAAAAATTGTATCCACTTTGACTTATAGCACACTCATCACTTCACTTTATTATTTACCTTCTAAAATCTCTTAAACCACTTTCCTTATTTTAGGGTAACCCACTTCTAACCACTTGTCTACTTAGTAATTTCTCCATTATCTTTGTTATTTAAATAATTTATTTTGTATCCACTTTGAATTATAGTACACTCATCACTTCACTTTATTATTTAAATAATTTTTTCTTTGCAACCACTTTGACTACTTTGACCTTTTGGGGCTTCTAGATGGCTCATGAGGGTTCTCCAACTTCACATGACCATAACTCTCTAACCGTGAGGAGTTATGTGATGTTACACATACCACCAGAAATGGCATGACATGTACTATCCATATAGAATAGTCTTACCTTCAAATATATTAAAACTCATACCATTATACATCAAACAAATTTGTGTCCATTACCCAAACCTTTGTGCTACCAAAATTCTCTACCAGACTTTCTTCAAGGGTTGACATCAATGACAACCAACCCAAATAATCAACAATCTCCCCCTTTGGCATTGATGGCAACACTCTGATGCAATACTAAAGTCATATCACTCATACTCTGCCTGTGACCATTGCTCCCCCTAGAACCATGTCTCTGTTCTCTTTCTCCAAGAATTTACCTTTGAATATGATAAATCTATCCCCCTTTGTCATCAATGGAAAATGTATATTTCCATATAGGGATTCTCCCCCTAACTGAAATTTCCTTGGGGATACTCCCCCTGACTGAAATCTTCCTGAAATTGATCTCCCAACCTGAACTATCCTCTTTATGGTGCTTCCTCATGCAAATCTAATACATATAAGATAAGCATTCAAAAGCATTCATTTTGGAGTAGAAATTACTCAGAGTCTCTGGCAAAGATACTCAAAGGCTTCCTTTGGAAGCAGTTTTGTAAATATGTCTGCCACTTGTTCTTTTGTGCCCACATATTCAACTTTGATGTTCTTATTTGCAACTTGTTCCCATACAAAGTGATACTTGATTGGAATGTGCTTCATCTTGGAGTGCATCATCGGGTTCTTTGAGATACTAATGGCGATTGTATTATCACAATAGATTGTAATGGGCTCATCATACTCAACCCGTTTATCTGTTAGATTTTTTTTCATCCATAGAACCTGTGTACAACATCCTGCTGCTGCAATATACTCTGCTTCGGTTGTAGATAAAGATACTGATGATTGTTTCTTTCTTATCCAAGATACTAAACACTCACCCAAGTAGAACAATGCTCCACTAGTGATCCATCGATCATCAATGCAACCTGCCCAATCTACATCTATGTAGCCAATAAGTGATAGATCTTTTCCTTTTGGATAGAACACTGCTCCACTGATGCTTCATCGATCATCAATGCAACTTGCCCAATCTGCATCTGTGTGGGAAAGAAGTGATAGATCCTTTCATTTTGGATACCATAATCCAAACTCTTCTTGTCCTTTGAGATATCTAAAAATCCTCTGCACTGCTATGGCATGTGATTTCTTTGGTGCTACTTGAAATCGTTCCACTTGTCCAAGTGCCTGCATTAAGTTTGGTCTAGATGTTGTCACATATAGTAAGATACCAATCATTGACCTGTATTGCCTCTGTTTTGTAGACTTTGAATCATCATATTTTCTCAACTTGCAATTGGTTTTCATAAGAGTGGTAACTGGTTTGCAATCTTCCATTCCAAACTTCTTTAACATTTCTATGATATACTTAGTTTGAGAAATAAAAATTCATTGGTTTATTTGACATATCTTGATTTAGAGGTTGCTTTCTACACTTCCTTTTATGAACCATTCTTCTTGTATATATTTATCCAGTCTAGAGTACCATGCTCTAGAATCTTGTTTTAGACCATACAAGGCCTTCTTCAATTTGGACACGTAATTTGAATTCTATGACAACTGAAATCCTTCTGGTTGATCGATGTAGACTTCTTCTTCAAGTTCCCCATTCAGAAAAGATGATTTCACATCCATCTGATAAACTTTAATATTCTTGGAGCATGCATAAGCTAAGACCAATCAGATTGCTTCTATTCTGGAAACTAGGGAAAATGTCATTCTCATTCTGCCATCTTCTCTTTTGATGTAGCATTTGCTTCCAAATACTCTAAAGTGCTTCACATTTGTTGGTCTTCCTTTCCATAGCTCTTAGGGATTTTTGTCATTATTGTTTCTAAGCATTACTCTGTTTTGAATGTGAACTGATGTATGCATTGCATGTGTCCAAAAAATATCTATCAATTTGGAATCCATTAGCATTGTTCGATCCATTTCCTGTGTAATTAACATCCATAATGTTCCTTTGTCTCTGAACCACTCTCTGAACCAATATATGAATCCATGCTCTCATCCACTGTCATATATCTTTCCAAACCTACTAATTGTTATTACAAATCCATCTCTGTCCATACTATCCAAGACTCTACTGCACAACTATCCATAATGATAACCCATTTATCACTATACTATCATGAAGTATTCACTACTACAACTAATTAATCTATCAAACTATACTTCTGCTAACTGACTACTCTCAATCTATCTACTCAAACTCTGCAAACTACTCGAAGGATGGTTCTTTGGTCTGTCACAGCTATCACATAGACTCCCCCTGTCTAATATTCATATTATTTGGGAGTCTCTAAACCGAATGGCTCAAAACAATTCCTGCTCGGATGTGTATTCATCATTATCTTCATTGGTATATTAATCATCTCTCTAAGCTCTGACTTCTTTCTTTCTGTCTGTGGATTCATCTTTCACTACAATGCCTCAAAGTAAAATCTCTTGAACCTATTCATTATTTACCTGTCCTTCTTTTCTTTCAGTTATTGTCCAAACCTTTCTATATCTAACATCTTTCTTTTTCTCTATAGAATTTTCTTCATCTCATTCTATTGCCAATCTTGCGATCTCTCGGACCTAGTCTTTATTCACCTGTTCTTCATGTTTTCTTATCCATACTTTCTTATATCTGATATTAGTGTTCTCTTTCATGGAAGTATTGAGCATGCTTCTACAATCACTAGCTATATGTCCATAGTTATATGTCCATAGTTATGACATTTGTAACATTCAATGTTACGTGGGGCCACATATGCATTTCTTTCTTGAACATTTCTTTTATAATCCATGCAATCTGCAACCTTATGTCCAAAATTAGTACAATAAAAACATTGACCATAA